>JABUQX010019437.1:0-30000 GCA_015478945.1 Trachelipus rathkii | reverse complement strand
TCTTCTACGCGATTCATACTTTCTTAACCACACTTCTCAACAATCCGTTCCTTTTTTTTCAAAAAAAAGAAGAAAAAAAAAACAGAAAAAAAAAAAAAAAAAAAAAAAAAAAAAAAAGATCGCACATATATCCTAGATATTTAAACCCAGATCTTGTTCCAGTTGGCTTCACTCATTAACAAAACTTCGACCGGGATTTTCCCTCATTCACATTCTAATAACTTTACTTTTAATATCTAACATTTACTTTTTCAAAAACCCCTCTAACCACCCTCTTCAACCTCTTCAAGATTCGCCACTCAAAACCAATCATCTTCACTAATACAGTAGAGCTCCTCCAAGTTCTTCATTCTTCATCAATTCTACACCTTTCCTTGCACCGCCTACTCTATTTTAAATCACCCATCCATATACAATTTAAAATAACCAAGGAGGCATAAACACATCCTGGGTTCTCCCTCGTCTATTAAATCAAACCAATCTCCTCTTTCAACTCCACTTATATTCTTTTACACATGCTTCACTTATCGCTCTTTGTTCCTTCAGAAGCCTACACCTCGTATTATCTCACGTAAACTGACAGAGTTCCTATTAATCCCTATCATAACGCCTGTTGCAAATTCATAAAACCTAAATACAATTATATCTTCTTCTCTCTCATTTTCCAGTCATTCATTTGTTTAATGTAAAAATTTGATCCACAACATCTTGACTTCTAATGACCTTGTTTTTCAACAATCCCAGTCCGTCAGTACATCGACGGTACTTCTTCAAACAAATACCAGCATATATCTTAACCTACAACACTGAATAAACTAACCTTATAGTTTTCCAATTTAATAATAATAATAACAATAACACAATAATAATAATTTAATATAATAATAATACATAATAATCATAATAATATAATAATAATCTAATAATAAAAATGACAATAATAATCAAATTATAAATAAATATAATAATAATAATCAATAATAATAATAATGATAATAATAATAACTCACTCATAATAATAATAATAATCATATAAATAATAATCAAATAATAATAAATAATATAATAATAATAATAATAATAATAATATATAATAATAATAATCTTTATAATGATAATATTATATTAATAATAATATAATAAAGTGAATAAATATATAATTAAATCAATCAGTTACCCCACTATTATAATAATAGTTACCCACAATTTATTAGATGCAAATGGTTTTCTCCTTTCTACATTTTATTGATAACTAAAATGTTACAGATTCATTTAGATATGATAAAATGGACCATCTTCCTCTCTTCAAATGTTTAATTTATTTTATTAATCAGCGTAGAATAAAAAAAATAACATATTTTTTTTTATTGTATTAATATCTAATATATATACAATAATTATATATATATATATATATCTTTAATTTTATATATTATTCTTATATATATATATTAATATATATATATATATATATATATACTATACTATATATTATATATATATATATATATATCATATATAATATACAAATATAATATATATATATACTCAGTATATATATATATATATTATATTATATGTCTATTATTGTGATATATTTAATCAACATAATATATATTATTATATATATATATATTAATATATACACTAATATTTAATTTATTCACTAAAATATTTCTATCTCAATTACTAAATTATCTAATTATTAATTTTACATAAGTAAAATAATATATATATCTATTATATAATATATATAATTATATAATATTATATATATATATTATTAATATTAATATAATATATATATATAATATAGTATATTAATATATATATAGTATATATACTTTTTACTTTATTATTAATATTTATAACTATATATTATTTACTAGTCCTATAACTATTTAAATCCATTTAATAGATTCAATTACCCTTATACCTATATTATAAATAATAAAATTAACTTATAAAGATTGTGAGGCTATCATAAAAAATATTAAATACTACCACTTACACATTTATTAGTAAATATATAGTTATAGTTTATTCCAAATGATAGAGGATGCATGAGATACCGTTACTAGAACACCAGTTACATCATCTCTCCTCTAGAACATGTATAATTCTTTGTGGATAGTAACGGAGGTTTACGGTACTGTGGTCTATTCTTTTTTCTTTCTATGTATACTCTCTCGAATTATTGTTTTCCGTTTATTATTTCTTTCATATCCGTTACAATATTTTTCTGTTTTTCTCTTCGGTTTTCATTTCTTTAATCTTGAATTAGCGAATTGGCCAACCTTGATATTTCGAAGATATAAAAAAATTTCATCTTTTTTATTATCATTATTCATATCATATTGTAAATATTATTTTCTAACAAAAAATTATTACATTAGATTATTATATTATATATACCAGTAACTCTCATCTTTTATACTATTTCATTTCACATCTTTATATTAAATTTATATAATTCATTATTATTAATTATTTCAATTTAATTATAATTATTAATATTTCTTATTCTATTTATTAAATTATTATTACATTCAATTATTAATTTTATCCATTAATACGACATACTTCTTCTGTTACTGGTAATTCTTATTATTAATTCAACATATACTGCAATTAGTTAATTCTATTATGTAAAATCATTTAATTACGGAGGGTAATTATTATTATTATTAATATTATATTTAAAAAGTTCGTTTTTATTAATTTTATAGTTTAATAATTTATATTATTAATATAATTATCTGGTACTATTATTAATTATATTATTCATATTTAATTTAGCTTTTATTTAATATATTATATTAAATTTTATTAATATATTTAATATATATTATAATTATTACTGTTTAATAATCTCTCATTCTAAAATAATGAAAAAATAATTTAATTTATTATGTTAATTAAATTCATTTAAACTTACATTTACTTAACTTAATATATAAAAATTATTATTTTCAAATATACAATTTCTGTATATGATAAAAAATTAACCTAGTTTCTTAACTTTGTTGCTATATTTAAATTAACAAAATATATTATATATATATAGTGATACTCACAAGCGTAACTTATAATACTATATAAATAATACCTACTATATATATATATATCTATAAAATATATTTATATATATATACACATCAACTAAAGTATATATTATATATTATCATAATATATATTATTTATTAAATATATTTATATATATATATTTATATAATCACTATATATGTTCAATCAGGCTAGAAACTGATAGTATATTTATATATGAGCTAATATTATATAATTATATAGTTATTATATGATACTATATATCTATATATATAATTATATTTTATATATTATCTTGGCTCCATTTAACAGAAAGAAACTTTAGTTTACCCTATATATATATATATAGTATTTATACTTTTTATTTTACAATACAATATACATATTATCATTATTATATTATATATATATACTCTATATAATATATTCTCACTACTAGATATTATTCTATATTTATACTAATATATTTTCACTATGATATATTTTAGGCTCATATTATATATATATATATATAAGTATCACTATATATATATATAATATTTATACTAATATTATATTATATAGGTATAAAACTATATTATTACTAATGTATATTCTAGTTTTTATATATTTATAATATATATAATATATTATATATATATATATATATATATATATATATTATATGTAATATATAAAATTATATATAAATAATATATATCTTATATATATATATATATATATATATATATGTATATATATATCTATATATATTTAATAATAATGTACTCAGTATATTATATATATATATTATACTATTATTAACCATATTAATTATTATTACTTTAATTCTTTTATAAAAAATTATAACCCGTGTTACGGTATATATACTATATATATATATAATATATTATATATATATATACTATATATATATATATAATATATATATATATATTCCCATAACTAAAAAATTTTAAATATTATATATAGTAATATATTATTTTGATTATATATATATATATCTATATAATATATTATACTTTTATATATATATATATATATATTATATATATATATATTAACTATATATATATACTATCATAAATATATTGTGAGTAATTTCTTTTATAATATATATAATAGTAATAATAATTGGATAAATATACTTCTCTTATATACATTAGGTCTAACATTAAGTTTTGTTTACGTTCTCTTAGAAGTAAGCTGTAATATATATGATATATATTACTACTAATATATATTATATATTATTATAATAATATCAGTTACATCATTATATACTTAGACTATATATATATATTATTTTATATATATTTTTATTTATATATAAATAATATAATATAATAAGAATAATACTACATAATAAATAATAAATAAAATATCTACCTATAGTATATATTATGGCATATATAAACTACTAGTAATATTAATATATATATATAATATATACTATATACTTACTATATAACTTTACACATTCCTACCATATCAAATACTTTATAACCTAATATATATCTGTATATATATATATAATATCTATTACAATTTATCTATATATATATATATAGTATATATATATATATATATATATATATCTATATATATATATTACATAATATATATCTATTCCTTATCTCATACTTTATGCATACTATATATATAATATATTATATTACATAATATTATATTAACTTATATATATATATTATATTATATATATCTATATTATATATATTATATATATATATTATTTAGCTATTTCATTATATATAATATATATATACTATATATTATACTAATATTATATATAAATACTTATAATATTATACACCTAAATAACCCTAAATAACTACTACATACCCATAATATCTCCCTCATCATATCTACTAACCCCTACTACCCTATACTACCCCCCCCCTACATTATACCTTTATATTATTATACCCTATATACCCTATACTACCCCCCCTAATTATACTACATATACTAATATATATACTACATCACCTACCTTTCACCCCCTAATAACTACTACCCCCTACATACTATAGTATACTACTATACTATACTACTACCTACTATACTATACCCCCTACTACTCATAAGATATATATACCCTATAACCTATACTATTATATACTACTACATCCTATAAATATACCCTATATACTACTATTCTACTTACTCTTACTCATAATACTTCACTACCTATCATGCACTATACCCTAATACTAACTACTAACCCTACACCTACTTCGCACTATACTAATAAAACCATCAATAATCATATACCCTATATATACCTACTACCTCACTACCTCAACATACTATACCACCTAACTACTATATATATTAACCCTCTACTAACCATCACTATCCTCATATCTCCTATAACCCAGCATTATTTACCTTTTCATACTATATTACTAACTACCAACTATCGTCATATACCTACTACGCATAATACTGACTACATCTAAATCTATAATACAAATAACCTATATACAAACTATACCATATACCACCTACACCTTAACCTACTATATATATACACATACACTACATGTACATATCCCACCCTAATAATACCTTATATATACACCTCTTATAATATAATATACATAAAACTATATTAATACCTATAATACTGTACTCTACTACACCTATACTATATACCCACCTCTTAGCCAAACCCCTATACCTATCCCTCAACGCCTACTATAACTAACTATATATACCTACACTACTATACCTAAAGTAACTATATCACACTACCCCACTTATATACGTATCACCACTCATATTATACACCCCCTAGTCTATTTTTATACCCATTTCTCTTTACATACACATATTCGTTACTACTAATTACTAAAATATATATACTATAACTACAATATACCTAACTATACCCCATACCTTATAAATATTATTCCTACCCTACCCCTACTCTACTACTATATACATTTTTCACTTCACTCACTTCTATAACACTCCATATACATATAACTTATACATATAACTACACTATATCTACTCCCTTTATATAATCTCAATACATATACTAATACTATTATATATAATACACTAACACTATATACTACACTCATATATACCTATAACCCCTACCTATATAATATATACAAATATATATATCCATATCACCCCACACATATAATATACATATATACTACAACTACCCTAATAACTAATATATATATACTAATCTATATTAATATAATACTACCCTACCTATATATAAGCTCCTACTAAATATAACATACTTTAATCAACCTACTAACTATACATACATCTTATTCTATCAATAATACTCACACTATACTAATAATACCATACTACTCCATACTACACATATTACTCAATTAATAAATTTAATTATACCCGATACAATACATACCTCCCTAATATCATAAACAGCTATATTCCTCACCCCCCCGCATATATAACCCCCTGACTAATATACTACAACCTACTATCACCTATACTACTACCTACTACAAAAACTATATTACTATATACTACTAACCACACCCACTCCCTCTACATACCTCATACGTATATAATCATATCTACAATACGATATATATAACTCTATCATAATAATATATATTACTAATAATACCTACTTAATACTATATTACCCTACATACCACACTTATTATACCCCAATACCATAATTCATCACTATACCTCCTACCCTATATTTCTCAACTACCCACAAACTATAATACTATAATATATAAAGTATATAAACACTCAAACATAAAATAAAAAGAGAACTAACAATAACATACCCAAACACTAAATCATAAGACCACATGCTCATAAGTAATTATAATATACTCACTAATACAATATATATATACCAATTAATCATAAATACTAATTTACTACCCCCACCTTAATATATATACTAAATATATAACTAAATATATCTATACTACTACTACCTATCTACTATAACTACCTACCTACCCTACAACTACTTCACCCTATACCAATACATAACCTTAATCACCTATATATACTACACATAATACAGCTAACTTACTATATACCTACCTCCTACCCCATACCATATAACATATAAATCTAACGCGTTATACATTTAATATATACAATACTCTATAAAATACTATCGCCAAAAATACAATAACCATTATAACACATTATTAAAGCTAATCCCACTAACTCTATATGAATTAATAACTTATAGACCCCTCACCACACTAACGTCCATATATAATATACTAATATAGATAATTAATATATGTGAACAAATATCATACATTATTACATACATACATATCATATACTACATATATAAACATTATATAAATATACCCCAACACCTATAATACTACTAATACCCTATATACTTAACTTAATCATACCTAGGCTACCTAACTATTTCTCACTAACCTAACTACTACCCTAGCCACCTTCATTCATACCATAAACTAACCCCTCATACTCTATAATCTACTACATACATCCACACCCATATATGCCACTACTTATATCATATACATCATAACTACCTCCCCCACCATAAACTTAAAATACACTATACCTTTCCTACCTCCACTATATAACTATATACCTAACATACTAACTACTCCCCTATCCTATAATATCTATATTATCACTTTTCACTATATACATATCACCGTTATTATATATACACTATACTACTACTACATTACCCCACACCCTATCAGTCACTACTCATATGTTAATATATGGCTATACTACACCTCATTAATATATTTACCCCCTATAATACCCCCTAATACTATCCACCTACTATTACTATATATTACTATACCTACTATACCTATACCCCCCCTATACCCATACCCCTAACCTTACTAACCCCCCCCATCTTTCTCACTACTAACAAAAATTTTCTACCTTACATATTCTAATAAATTATTTTCTTCGCACTACACATACAAATAAACCCATTTAAATAATAAACTCATACCCCCTAACATATCTATACTAACTACTAATCACTACCTAACCCCCATACTCACACACCTACCTATACCTACTATACTACCCCACCCCCTATACATACCACCCAATATCACCCATACAACCTATACCATATACCTATAGCCATAATAGCTACTAATTCAATGTGAAATTATCATAATAATACAAGAATACCTATATAATAATGATAATAATAAATAATAAAATAAATGAATAAATCAATAATAAAACACAATAAATTACCCAACACAAAATAAATATAAATAATAAAAAACAATAATACAAATAATACAAAAAAAATAATAAAATAAATAATAATCATAAGATAAAATAAAAAAAAGAAATAATAACACACAAAAATAATAAATAATATAATAAATAATAAACAAAAATCAATAAATACATAAATAAACTCAAATAAATAAAAATAAATCACATAATAAACCCAGAAAAAAATTACAAAAAAAATAAATACACACAAACAAATAATAAAAATAAATAAATATTAAAAAATGAATAAATTAAAATAAAAAGTAATAATAAGATAAATAATAATAATATAAAAGAAATGATAAAATCAAAATAAAAAACAATAAAAATAATAAGAATAAAAAAAAATCTTAAAATAATAAATAATAAAAATAATATATAAAAAACTTAAAAATAAATAAAAAAATAATAAAATAAAAAACAAAATAAGATAAAAAAAATAAAATAAAATATCTTATAATAACAATAATATATAATAAATTAATACCAAAAATTCAAAAAATGAAAAAAAGTAAAAAAAATAAAATAAATAAATAGTACATACAATAATTGAATAAAATCGAAGATAAAATAAAGAAAACAAAAATAAAATAAATAAAAAAATTAATATAAAAAAATAATAAAGAAAAAAATATCAAAATATATATATATAATTTAATAAAGAAAAAACAATCATCTAACTATGAATAACAATAAAAATAAAAATAATAGAAAAAGTAAATAAAAAAAATAATAGCATTAATTATTAATAAAAAAACAAATACGAAATGAAATACAAAATCAATATGAAATCAATCAGTCTCTTGGAATCCTCTTCTCCAATATAATTATATATATATACATATATAGGCAGCTGATATGAAATATGAAAAAGAGGGATATGATAGTTGATATATCATATAAAACTTATATGTCCACGTCCTCCCGTGGAAATATATATATAGTTGCTTGATTTGATAATATATATGTGGTACAACTATAAATTAAAAATAGAAGGCGAATATAATATCTTGTCACCCTCCACAGAAGAAGCAACAATAGGATAGTAAAGATGGAAAACAGCTTAGTAGGTGCGACCCCCATTGATAGCCCTCACTACAATAGCTCTAACCCCGCCCACCACAATATTACATTGACATGCACAATAAGAATATTATATTCTAACCATTCAATATAATTCGATCACAACCCACATAAAATAGAATACAAAGACCATACTTTACATAAATAAATTTTCTCGAGACACAACTACTATAGTTCTTATTATATAATTATTAAATAAATCACTAATACCCCCAAACCACCCTATATCACACACATTATACCCACCACACCCCCCACACCCTACCTAAATACTCATATCTAAATACCTAACATACTCACCCCCCCCCCCACTATACTATATATATATATTCTATACTATATATATACTCTATATATAAATTATATATATAATTATATATATAATATATATACTATATATATACCTATACATAATATATATGTATACTATATTATATATATATATATAATATATATATATACCATTATTTCATATAATATATAATATATACTATCACTATATACTATCTTATACTTATATATCCTAAATAATTTCCTCTATTTAGTTATACTATATATACCTGTCATTACTACATATTACTACTACTATATATAATAGCGTATATCAATAAATCATAATAATATTAATATATAATATTACCCTACTACTATCATATATATATATATATATATATATATATATCTATATCAATATATATAAATTATATATCCATATATTATATATTTTATATATATATATATATCATATAATATTATATATTACTATATACTATTACGTCAGTTGCTTGTTCTGTATTGTATATTCTATATATAGTAAATATATTATATATATATTACATATTATATACTATGGACATTGCTTCATGTCAAAGTAATAATAATAGATACAAATATATAATAATAATAATAATAAATCAATAATAAGAATCACAATTATGTAATAATTATAATTTCTTCCATTTAGCATTAATTCTAATATAATTATTTAAGTATGAAAATCACAAAAAAATTCTTATCTGATATCGCAGAAGCTGAAAATATAAGATTTTTTTTTATCTGTATAAAATAATGGAGACTCAAATAATAAAATAATGGACCATATTATAGAAGAAGGTAATATGACACCGGAGCATGGAATATGCTTCCATTACAAAATAATTCCCTGAATCCAAAATAATTAAGTAAAGTTAAAGTAATAATTGGAATTATACAATATAATTAATAATAATGAATGGGATAAAGTACGATATATAATAATAATATAATCAAAATAATAAAATCAATAATGTATAACAATATAATAAATACCAACAACTATAAATAATAATAACATGAGACTATGTACACATTTTAATTCTTTACGTACTCAGTCATTCCGACACGTAGACATAACGCTGTGATAATGGGAATAATTCTATTCTCAACATTCCCAATATAAAACAAATAACTTAGGGATAAATAATTAAATAAAAGATAATATAAATAAATAATGGAGAGAAATAATAAGATATAATAATATAATAATAATAATAATAATAAAATATAGATAATTAATAAGTATAGTTTAGTACATAATTTAAAAGAGAGATTGGATAATAATATGACAGTGCAAAAAGCAGATGCTCTCACTTAACCATTAGAGTATGTTAAATTATACTTTTTTTGTTAAATTAAATACTTAGGTTGCATGTTACAGCTAAATAATAATAATTAGAACAGCGAAGTGCTTCAAAACTAGTTTTTATCATCAAAGATACAAAGTTACATCAATCACTCTCAATCGTTATATTATCTATTAGATCAACTATAATTAATACTCTCCTATAATAAAATGTCACTCAATATACTAAAATGTACGCCTACTAATATCACGCCAATAAAACGATAATAACTAATTCGAAACCATACCTGAGGTCTGTGATTATTACTTTAAATACAAATTCGAGAGTGAACTCGAGTATACACGTATTTTTAATAAAAAAAACCAATATAACAATGGGAATATAATATATAATAATAATAAATAAGCATATTAAATTATTAATAATTATAATAATTAATATTAAATAATAAATTAAATAATAAAAATAATAATAATAATAATAAAAAAATTTATTTTGTAGTCCAAGAATATTATGAAATGATATAAATATAATAAGTAATAATAATTAAATATTATTCTAATTAAAATCGTGTAAACATTAAATTAATAATAGTTATCATTATTATAGTACTCAGAATGCATATACTAAATATATATATTATCCAATTTATTCGATGTGCTTAAGAAATGTTGTGATTTTGACATTCCATATGAGTTATGATATATATGGATGCGGAACTAGTAAATTTTGAAGGTCCCAATCTTTTTAGTTTATATTAATTAATAATTTATCACAATATACTTGTGGGTGTTATATTAATACTTTATTTACATCGTTAGAATATAATATTGTAACTGTAGTGCGCTTGGTGATAGAACGTACTCAAAAGCCCATTATTTACTAGAGAAAAGTATAGAGTAAAGTATAGAGTAAAATATAGAGTAAAGCATAGAGTAAAGTACAGAGTGGTCACGCAAAAATTTGATAGATATGAATATATGATATATAAGTATCAAAGGTGGCAACGATTCCGAGAGATAATAAACAAAAAAAAAAACATAAATAAACACAAGATATTATAACTAAAAGAGGGAAGGATACATAAAAAAAATAAAGCAAAAAAAAAAAAAAAGAGAAAAACTAAAATAATCGAAAATGTTACAATTAAGAAAGTAAAAAAGGAGATTAAAAAACAACAGAGAAACTAAAAACGAAAAATAATTAAACAAAATAATAGAAAAAATAAATAGAATGATAAAGATATAACGAGAGTGAGAAGAAGAAAGGCACGAAAGATACACAGAGAGGAAGTAAGATATACACGTATAAGAAAATATGATACTAGTTAATTTAAGATATTATTAATATAATAATGAGAACATTAAAAATTATAACAATAAAAAAAATAAAAAATAAAGAAAAAATAAAAAATAAACAAAAAGAAAAAATAAAAAAACAAAAAAGATGAACATATAATAAATAAATACAAGACCATTTAACGCAATAAAATTGTACATAAAAAAATAAAGTCAATAATGAAATAAAAATAGTACAAATTAAAAAATAAAAAAAATAAATGATTAAAAAAATAAATAAATAACTGCAAAAATAAAAGAACCAATATCATATAAAAAATAAAAAAAAAAAGAAAAAGTAATAAAAACAAAAGAATTCAAATAATAAAATAAATATAAATAAAATAAAAGATAATACATAAAAATAAAAAATAAAATAAATAAAAAAAATAATAATAAAATTTATTAAAAGAAAATAAAGATATAGATAAAATATAATAATTAACAAATAATATAAAAAAAACAAGAAATAAAAATTATTATCTTGATAACTTAAAGAAAAAGAGTTATTAATATAAAAAAAATAAAAGTAAATAAAAAAATAAGATAAAAAAAAAAAAAAATAAAATAAAACAAAATCATAAAAAAGAAACATTAATATAGAAAAAGTATATAACTCATATATCTCAAATTAGAGTCATTATACAGATATAAAATGAAACAATAAGATAATATAAAAAAAAAAAAAAACACTATACAAAGAAGATAAATAATAGAATAATAAATAAAAAAATAAAAAATCAATATTAATAATTGACAATAAATAGTAATACAAATCTTAAAAAAATAAAAAAAAAAAAATAAAACTAAAAAAATAAATTATAAACTTAAAAATAAAAAAATAAAAAATAAAAAATATAAAAAAATAAAATAAATTAAAAAAAAATATAAATAAATAAATAAAAAAAGATAAAAAATAAAAATAAATAAAAGATAAATAAAAAATTAATAAAAAAAAAATATTAAACTAAAAAAAAAAAAATAAAATAATAAAAAAAAATAATATAATAAAAAAATAAATAAATAAAATAATAAATATAATACAAATATAATTTAATAATAATAAAATATAATTAAAAAAAAAATAAATAAAATAAAAAAAAAAAATAATAAAAAAAAAATATAAATATAATAAAAATAAAAATAAAAAATATAAATAAAATAAAAATAAAAATGAAAATTTAATACAAAATAATTAAATTAAAAAAAAAAAATAAAAATTAAAAAAAAATAAAATAAAATAAAAAATAAAAAAAATAAAAAAAAAAAAAATAAATAAAATATAAAAAAAAAAATAAAATAAATAATAATAAATAAAAATAAAAATAACAATAAATTAAAAAAAAATAATATAAAATAAAAAAAAAATAAAAAAAATAAATAAATAATAAAAATATAAATAATAAATAAAATTAAAATAAAAAAAATAAAAAAAAATGATTAATAAAAAATAATAAAAAAAAAAAAAAAAAATAAATAATAAAATAAAAAAATAAAATAAAAAAAAATAAAAAAAAAAAAAAATAAATAAAAAAAAAAAAAATAAAATAATAACATAAAAAAAGAAAATAAAAAAAATAAACTAAAAATAAAAATAAACAAACATAAAAAAAAAAAAACAAATAAATATAAAAAAAAATAATAAAATAAAATAAATAAAAAGAACATAATAAAAAAGAAAAATATATGAAAATAATAAACATAAATATTAAAAATAAATAAAAATAAATAAAATATATAATATGAAATAACATAAAAAATATATAAATACGTAAATTTAAAGAATGAAAAAATTGAATAAAATAAAAAAGAAAAAACCATATAAAAAAGGTAATTATAATAGAAAACGGGTTTGAAAGCTGATGATATAAATTTATTATTATTTAAATAAAATTATATAAAAAAAATAATAATAAAAAATAGATAATATAAGTAATAAAAAAATTAAATAATAAAATATAAATAATAAAATAATAAAACCCATTAAACAATCATAAATATAAGAAAATTATAAAATAGATATAATATACAAAATTAGAAAATTAAATATTTATATATTAAATTATGTAAACAATATAAATTGTAAAAAAATAAATAAAAATATTAAAATATATCAAATATTAAAATAAATATAAAAATATTAAAAAATGAATTAATCACTATATAATAAATAGAATAATATAAAAAAAAAAAGTATTAAAAAAAAACAAATATAATTATTAAAAAATAGTACATTAATATATAAATAATATAAAAAAAAAAAAAAAAAAAAAAAAAATTTAAAAAAAAAAAAATAAAAAATAAAAAAAGAAATATTAAAAAAACAAATAATAATAATAAATATATAATTTTTATTAAAAATTAATGAACAAAAGGGAACAAAATAAGCGATATTTATTTTACACACCCGTGGGGGAGGACATGAAGAGTTGAAAAAAAAATAAAAAAATAAAAATATAAAAAATACTAAAAAAAATAATAAAATAAATATAATATTATGTTTATATTAATTTTTTTTAATTTATTATTAATTTAATTTAATTTATAAATACTATTATATTATATATAATGGAATCTTAATATTTTATATATTATTTTATCTATATATTAAATTAGATATATTTATTGTATATTATATATATATATATATATATATATATATATATATGAAAGACTATACAAGGTCTAATTTAAAATATAATTAACGTAATGATAATTAAAGTAATGGAAGATTATCTTTTATAATTTATAAATTTATATTTTAATATTAATTTATTAATTATTATTTATCTATTTTATTAATTTAATTAAATTTATTATTTATTATATTAATTATTAAAGTTCAGATATTATTATTTCTAGATATATTTAATTATAATTGGATAATATTTTATTTAAATTATTTTATATTTAATTTATATATATTAATTATATATTTATCATTTATATAATAAATATAAAATTAGTAAAAATTATTTTTAAATTATATTTATTAATAATTATATTTAATTATTATTCTATATTATTATTATAATTATATATAATATTATTTAATTATTAATTATTTTTAGTAGAGGTTATTGTTGTTAATTTATTTATATTATTATTCTATATAAATTTATTATTATTTTATTATTTAATTTTATTATTATATACTTTTAAATTCCTTGAATAATTAATTAATAATATTATTTATTTTGTAGCTTATATTATAGCTATTTATTCATTAGTTAATATCTTAATTTAAATCAAATATTTAAACGAATGTATTATACTATACATGTATTTATATTATTCATATTAATTTTTATTATTAAATAATATTTTATTCTATTTAATCTAAGAACCGGAAGGAGAATATAAAAGATTGTGGGTAATCGATTGAAATTTTGGAAGTTTTGGTAAATAATAGCCAATATAATCGCGTTTTTATTGGACATGGTATAAATTGTAACCGAGGGAAAGTGAGAGGTATATAGTCAGCATACAACAAGTTTCAATAGATACCTCTTAACATAAGGGGTAAGTAAGGGAAAGAATAAAGGTGTTAAAACTTATGCAAAAAGGATCATCTTATATGTGGAGAATAATTTAAGTTATTATTAAGTGATGTAGGGTTAAGACATATATTACTGGTAAATTATTTTATATTAGGTCGTATGACAAAATAGAATGAATGCGGAGTACTATTTTGGAGTGGTGAACTTAATACGTTGAATCTGATTTTTTGAGAACATGAAGAAAACAAAGATGTTTGAAGTACACAGTTTGAATAATTTCTCCTAGCCAATTCGGTGGCATTATAAAGAAAGTTAGATAGATTAGCATGGAAATTTGTAAACGTTATTAATCTTTTTTATATGTATGGTATTATTAATATATTCTTGTCCGTATATATTAGACCAGAAAAAATTTAGTTGATTTGGATAACGAAAATAAGTTTTAGAAAGAAGATAAAATTAATTTGGGTGACAATTTTTATAATGATAAAGGTATGCCTCTGTATGGAGGTTTATTAGAGCCAGAAAATTTTTATAGGTGTAATTTCTTTTTTTCCCTTAAACAGGCGCTATTAAGGAA
Organism: Trachelipus rathkii; assembly: GCA_015478945.1. Classification (NCBI taxonomy): domain Eukaryota; kingdom Metazoa; phylum Arthropoda; class Malacostraca; order Isopoda; family Trachelipodidae; genus Trachelipus; species Trachelipus rathkii. Next base: position 13,517 of record JABUQX010019437.1, on the reverse strand, counting down.
ATTAGTGAAAAGTATTTTGTAATTTTTCTGTAATTTTACAAGGGGATAGAAGACTAACTAATATATGGCAAATCACCAAATTACGAGGAATGTGGCGAGGTGTTGTTTCTGTTTGTAGCATTGTCTGAAGGAATATTCTTTAAATTGTTCGGGTGGAAGTGCTGAACTGTGGGGGTAAAAGCGTGTCACTATCATTTAGAATGTTAATTTGATTTAAGCAAACGTTATATGTACATAAAGGTATAAATGTATAATATAGGACTGAATTAATAAGAAGTATAGTGGGTTGGTAAGATAATAAATGGAGGTTTGGAAAAATAAAGTTATATTGTTTTTAATAATATTTAATATTTAAGGAGTGAGTAGGCAAAATAATATGAAATTCGTGTTAATTTTGTCTTATATTATTATTGTGGTTATATCAATTATATATATATTAATATAATTTTAATAATTTTATTTAATAATATTAAATATATATTTAATTAATTAATAATATTTATTACAGTTATTAATAATTATATTATATATATATATTTAAAATATATATTTATTTTTTAATATTAATATAATTATTAATATAATATTATAATATTATATATATAATATATATATAAATATAATATATTAATTATAAAATATAATATATATATTATATCTTATAATAATATTAATTTATAGGTTTTTCGTCTTGTAATTTTAATTGTTAGCATATTAACTTTATAATGATAATACCAGGTTGTATATTTTTATATGGTATTAATATATTTTTATTTTATAAAATATTATACTGTTGAAATTTAATATCTTGATTACAATAATGAAAACGTTTTTAATAATGTAAAATAAATAAATTAATGTACTTATGAAAAAAATTATGGAATTATTAATGAATTATTAATTAGGTATTTTATTAATGTATTTAATGTTGAATGATTTTAAATTTTTATTATTAACTTTACTGGTGTTTATGATGGTTGGTAACTTTATTTTTTGTAATATATTATGTTTATATTAAACTTTTCCTTTATTATCTAATTAGGCCTAGGTAATATATATTTATGTGTTAATAAAGGTATTTTGTTCTACGTTGTATACAATTAATAATGCAAATATAATGTTTATATTCTCCTCTATGATAAAAATAATATTCATTTAAAATATTGTTATTTTTATTGTATATAATGCTATTTTTATATAATATTAATTGATGGTAAAAACTATTATTGGTATTTTATATTTAGCACATACATATATAATAATCGCCTTAGTTTAATTATATATTTATAATAAATAAGCAAATAACACAAAATAAATTTTTTATATTAAGTGCTTAAATGGGTTTTATTAATTCCGATTAAATTTTAGATATACTATTATTACGATAATTAGCTCAGACGTATTAAAATCTAATTAATGTGTTATTAATTATGGTTATTTAATAATATATTTATAAACACGCATTATATGGGTGAATCTTTTTTTCAGTAACTATTGAAAATAATATAAATACCTTTGTTGAAAATATAGGTATCTTAACCGTTATTATTTTTAAACGCTTTGTGCTATCTCCTCACTAAAAATTAGTTACTTTTTTTACTGTGTTGAATTTATTAAGTTTGGATAATGACTTTTTTGTTAAATGTGATATTAAGTAAAGTTTATTTTTTTATTATTGTTGCCGTTGGAGGATAGTTGAGGTTTATTTTAGGTTATATTTTATGTCTACATGTCTTTGAAAGCCTAAGTTGAATGGAAAGACACATTGTTTTTTAGCTTTTATAAATTTAAATGTAATAAAAAACCAATGTTTACGTTCTCAATTCTCTTCAGTTTTTTGGGTCTAGTTTAGTAATAAAGAAAACTTTTTTTTTTTGTATTAACTATGTTCTTATATCCCGAAAATGAAAAAAATACTCCGATATTTTTGAAACCTGAATCAATAAGATCAATTAGAACAAAAAGGTCATGGAGGGGAGGTTTTGGGGAAAAGGGTTTGGATAATGGGTTTATTTTGTGTTTGGATGTTGTGTGTGTTACGTGTGATGATTTATTTACTGCTTTTAAAATTGCAGTAAGAGAGCGCTATAAACATTACAACACTGTTACTATGATCTATTTTTAATTTGTCAAAGCTTAATGCGTTATGTCTTCGTCTTATGGTTTGTTATTCGCTAATTTTGGCCCGTCTAAATTTTTGGCGAGACTATTGACCAGATGCCTATAACTCGATTTGAGGGAACAATTATACTTACCTCCTTATCAAAAATCTCTGAAGTGTAAATGATATTTTTTAGTATTATTTTTATAATTGTTTGCAGTATTTCGCATAATTTCGACAAAGCTTTGGATTAGCTTTTTACAGTCATTTTAAATTCTTGGTGTGACAGAAATACTTTTAGTATGTAAAAGTCATTCTGAGAAACAACAATGGACGATAATATGGTATGCACCAATCTTTCTGGTATTTAACTATTTCTCTCACTCATGTTTAAAACTTACTAACTCGCACTTATCTGATATTAATATAAAATTCAAAGATATTTTTGTTACGAACTCTTTCTATAGCATAATCTCTGCTTTTTTCGTTTGGTTCACTTCATTGTCTGTATTTCGATAATAGGATAACATCTTTTATAGGCTTTTGATTTTTGACAACACTTGTAATGTCTCAATTTGCTTAAACGATATTTTGTCTTAACAATTGTGTCCACAATTCTTAGATTAAGACTGGACGTGCAAAAATTAATGACTCATAATCGAAACATGGCTTGAAAAAAGTTATGAATAGGTTACGTTTGTGCATCGCATTGTTAGTCACTGTTACTGGTGTTAACTTAAAGCCTGTGACTCTTTTGTTTAATGTTAACAGTTATTCGTGGTGTAACTTCGTGGTCTTCAAAAATTACTGGTTTTGTCCCGTTGTACATTTATTTTTTTGCCCTTTTCCTACGGTCGTGCCAGAGTGTATTATTGCCTGAGTGTTAATAGCCTCGTGGTTTTCCCTGTGAGGCTTGTATCACTTGTCTTCTGATGAACTCTTTAATATATAACTCGTTTAAGATTTAGTATATCAATCTCTTCTTATATTGAGTTTTTTAAGATATGGCACATTAATAGCCGAATGTTTTGTTGGATAATTTTTGTTAAATACTTACCCATTGTTAATATTTACTTTTTCATGAAACATTATGTGATTTATTGTTCTCCAGATTAAAAATTAAATGCCGCCTTGACAAAATGTGAAATCGGTTACGTTTTCTGTGTAAAATAGACTTTGAGTTGTTTTTTAAGTTTACTTTTAGTACTGCTATTTTGCTCGGCCCTCTCTTAAGTGGATTGAATCGGGGACTTGTTAATTTTAACGTTTATCGTGTTTAAGGGTGTTCATAGGTTTTTTGTTTGTTGTACATTGTTTATTCTAAGATTCTAGTATTTGGCTTTCTGAAATATGAATGATTGTATATTCTAGGTACTTAGCCTTTTATTAATTAGAATAATACGATTGCATAAGTTAGCATATTACTTCGTGTTCCGATTTCTACGTGTTATAATATATAGAAATTTTGTTTTTTATGTTATGTTAGTTCCAATGATACCCGATAGACTACTCTTTAATTGCCGTTTCGTAGCAAATTAGAAATGCAATGGAAAATGTGCGAGACTCATAACATTGATTAAGTCTGTCCAGCCAAATAAAAAGAGATCAATACGGACGTACTTTACTCAGACAGATATGCTGAAGAAAGTGTTTGGTTCACGAATGGTCTGGACGTCTTTCTATATATCTGATTTCTATTGATTTACGTGTTTATGTTAAAATCATTACCAATTTCTTGTGAATTATTCATCACATGTGATCTTTGTACTCATAAAGGTTTGTAAAAGTCACATACCTACGAAAATCAATAGGCAGAATCGCATTTGGAGATACATGATCACGAATAGGGTGGGCATTTGTGGGGGCATGGCTGGATTATCTTTTAAAATTGATTTACTGATTTTTCTGATTGTAGGGTATGTAAAGTCACATATGAACTTTATATTACACCCATGAATAGAGATGGTTCAGGAAGATTCAATAGATAGTAGAAGTTAATAGATTCATTATTAGAAATACGGTAAATCGTTCGGGTGGGCAGGACGGGTACAGAAATGTAATAAATAGATTACCTTTTATAAAAACTGATTTGAAAAACTCGTGTCTTTTGTGTGATGTGTAAACTTAACAGACAACTGCTGACAGAATTCTTGGGGTTAATTTTTTTTGCTTCAAAAACTATGACTCTCTTTGAATCGATGCATTCTATTCGAGAGTTGAGTAGATTATCTTTAGTTGACTCTCGTAGCGGCAAAGGGGTGCTAGGAAAGAGGGCTGCCATTGAATTTTATAATGAATTTGAATACTGTGATTTAGAATATGGTGAACAGGTCACTTATAAAGCTTGAAATATTTTTTATTCTTTCCTTTACTTCCCAAAGTACGATGGTGTTTCAATTATTATTTTGTAGTTCATGAAGTCTCTTAAGACAGTCTATAACCTAAAATAGCATAACAAGATTCTATATCTCCGTTTATTTATTTTTTACTTCTCTTATTTTCTAACTTTACTATTTTAACTTTCTTCTTTAGTAGTTAGTTATTTATCCGCTAATCTTTCTTGGCAACAACTCGGGGTTTTTCTACGTCTGAAACCTTATTGTCTATTTCCAAAAACTTCTTACAGTATAAGGAAAGGAGTTGGTTTATTGGGAAGAAATTGTTGTTGTGGTGATGCTGTGTTGGTTGTCGGACCTTTTTTGTGAGTATCATCTGTTTAAACTGATTTAGGGTATGTACAGATTAATGCGGAAATTGGACCAAAGTAAAATTTCGACGCGGTTGGACACTTATATATGAAAACGAATATCTATTGGAATCCTATAATAGGAGACGTTCTCTATATTTTGTGGGAGGAGAGTGGAAAATAGATTTTAGAGTCATGTATCAAGATTAGGAGTCGATATAACAGGCGGCTTAAGGGTCGACGCGAGGGGCAGGTTTTTTGATTACCTGTAGTGTTTTACCTGATCGCTTTTGTGTTGTTACTTGGCACCACAAAACCATAATCGGAGCAAAAAGTTAACCAAAAAGTGTTTTTCGATATAATAGATTAAAAAACACGCTGAAATGATAAGAACTGAGATCAAAATGAGGATCAAATAGATCAAATAAGATTTCTACCGTAGATGGGGACTCAATTGTACATGTGAAGAAAAGTTCGATCTGTTTTGTTTTAATGATTCTATTACTTGACTATATTCTTACTCTGCTTTTGACATTAGTTTTTCAATTATGACTGTGATAGAAACTGTCTTAACTACTCTTCTATTTGTATAAGTATACTTAAACCTAAAAAAGCAATACACAAGAAAGTGCACACTTCTTTCCTCTGGCATTTTTATTTTATATGTGATTTTTTATTGTCTCATCTCGTGTTATTTAAATTATGAATTATTATTTCAAGGTTTATATTTTATATTGATTTTCTTCTTGATAATGTGGTGTGAATTATACTCTCTTCACCGTGATGTGTTGTTGTTTTGGAACATTCTTCAAAAATCTACACGACACAACAGATGTTAACACTATATAAAGACAGCCAATATTGTATCATTACACAAATTATTTTAATAACTCAGCACAGCACTGGCGCTCCACAATCTGAGTTTGTCTGCCATTTAGGCGTGGCCTCATACTTGTGAGGCTCTGTGCTGTGACTTTTCGCCGTTCTGAAACCTATTATGGCATGGAATGCACTCTTGCGCTTCTTGCCAATCTAATTTTCTGAAGTGCCTTTCTCATTCTTATCGACCCAACTCTTGAGCATTGTGAACGAAAGTGCAATCCGTCTTGTGATTATCCACTTCTCTTTTACTGATGAAACTTTCCGACATTTTTCATATTCACATTTTTTTCCTTTATCTCTAAGGGAAAAGAACCTCGTCACACTCGGCTTGAGAGTGGTCCCGCAACCTCCCTTGATAAAGTATCTCCCTTTTTTTGATGAAGAGAAATCTTCATTCGATTGTCATCGAAAAATCTGCCTTTTACTTTTACGTGAGCATTCGATTAACATCATAATAAGGACTTACTCAGTAATACTTTATTTATCTTGCTGTGTTCTTCTAAATGAATGTTTATTATTTGGCACATGCATCGGCTCCCAGCTACCGGCAAGCCGGCATTATTCAACTCTTCAGATTCCGATACCAAATCTTTTTCTAGAAATTTAATTCTGAATCTTCTCACCACTAATATTTTTCAGCACTAACATATAGTAACTACATGCTCAATTCTCTTAAAAGCGGGGTGTGGTTACCACCACACTGCTTGCGGAGGCAATGCGAACTTTTCGTGTTTCTATTCCCCTGTTTTCTCCCGCGTTCCAACTTTCACTACTGTAAAATTAAATAAATAATAATAATATATTATATATAATAATAAATAATTATTAAATTAATAATAATAATTAATTAATAATTAATAATATATAATAATAATCATAAATAATTAATTTAAATAAATAATAATAATTATATAATAATAATCTAATTAATAATTAATTAATTAATAACATAATAATATATAAATTAAATATAATACATACATAATAATTATGAATAATTAAATACAACAATAATAAATCAAATAAAAAATAATAAATATTATAATATTAATTAAGAATATAATTGTTGTGTTAATATAAATTCAATTAATCTCAAAAAAGCTAAAATCACAAATACCAACATTACTATATATAATAATTAAGTAAATTAATTAATGTAATAATAATAATATATAATAATAATAATGTATTATTAATTAAGCGTTAGTCGGTTGTAGTTATACCCAATCGAACATCTGTTCCGATGGTAGTTGTATACGTTAGGCCTAATCTCACTCGATTGGAAGCGTCACTAAAGGAAGTAATCTGTTTTCGTTCCGCCTTCCCCCCGTCCTGGACATAAAGTTGTTAAGTCATGTTGTGCCAGAGACTTAACCAATCCTTCTATTTATCAGGAACAAGACCTTACGCAAGAATCTTGTCGCACATTGTAGAAATTATAAATGCTTTTTTTTCGTTTTTTTATAAAATTACTTATGAAATAAAAGTACTACATCTCAATAAATTCCAAATATTAAGCTGTTTTAACTCCTTACTATATACAAATAAGTTTAAAAAAAAAGGGTTATAACGACTTATATTGCTGGTTCTTTAGCCTCGAGTAGTTAGCGTAGCTTCTGTAAGTGAAAGACTCGGCTTCAAACAGTGAAACAACTTAGCAAGTAGCTGTTCTAGTTAGATTCCTTAACGTAAACGAAGCCATTACAAAGAACTCCAAAACAAAAATCAACTATTACCTGTGTAGTGGAGCAATATGAAGAGATAATTACAACTCCTTCACTTCATATATATATATATATATATATATATATATATATATATATATATATATATCTAGTTATATATATATATATGGTAGATATATATATATATATATATATATATATATATATATATAAATATAAATATATATATATATATATATATATATATATATATATATATATATATATATATATATATATATATATATATATATATATATATAAATATATATAATTATTATATATATATATATATATATATATATATATATATATATATATAGGCACTCTAGTGGATTTCATGCTCCTGTTTTCTTAAATCTCACAGAATATTAGGCAAAATATTAGGGAACTAAAGGGGGAGACTACGGAATGGGGATGGGCTCCGAGGGGGTGATGGGCAAAGTGAGCTGGAGTCCCCCTCTCACAGCGACTCCCCCTACAAACCGTAAACCTTCAAAAACTAGAGATCTTAGCGATTGATTCTCAATGGATATTGTTTAATATTTTAAAATTTTAATTAAACTTTTTTTTGCAAACCAATTGTACAAAATTCTCAAATAAAACAAAAATGAACATCCATCTAAAAGTATCTATTCATCTTCTAATACTAGTATTTGACAGAATAATCAACATTTGAAGCATGTGTCTGAAAACAGGAGTTGACGTTATATATATATATATATATATATATATATATATATATATATATATATATATATATATATATATATATATATATATATATATATATATATATATATATATATATATATATATATATATATATATTAGTTAATATATATATATATATATATATATATTTCTTATGTGTAACATAAGATAGAGAGAGAGAGAGAGAGAGAGAGAGAGAGAGAGAGAGAGAGAGAGAGAGAACCAGTGGGAATAAAGATAAAAAGAGAAAGAGAGAAAGAAAGAAACAAACATTGAGAAAAAAGGGGAATGTGCACTTAATTATTCATGAAAATTTTCCCTTTTTTTGTGGTCCAAAAGGGGTCCCACGGAAACCAACTTTCAAAACTTAATCTACTCTGCGAGAAAAACTGATTATATATATATATATATATATATATATATATATATATATATATATATATATATATATATATTTCTATATATGTATATATATATATAAAGCATATATATATATATATATATATATATATTCTATTACATTATATATATATATATATATATATATATATATATATATATATATATATATATATATATATATATATATATATATATATATATATATAGCTATATATAAAAATATGTTATATTATATATATATATATATATATATATATATATAAACTCGGTTCTCAATCTTTCTACTCGAGATATCCTTCCACGCAACTTAGATATCTTCAAAAATTCACAACTCAAATCTTTGTCTTTCCTTAATATTTTTTTTGTTTCTTTTTCTCTTGAGCTTAATTGCAAGGATCACATATTTTTCTTTCCAAACAAGCTTCCAAGATGGTGGGTGTTCTGAGGAGCCTTCAGAATTTTTTCAATCCGCCCCAGTTGCTTGAACTTTATAGAATTGCCGTTCGCCCTTGTATGGATTTTGCCTCACACATCTGATGTATTTCCACTCGCACAGATCTTCTTGAAAAGGTGGAGTCTATGGCTTTTCGTCTTTCTTCCCGTTGAATTGTTGCATCAGTCTATTCTATCGTTATTACAAAGGACACTGTTCTTCTTAACTCTTCAATCACAAACCTCCTCCATTGCGAAGGATTCATATGACAAGCCTTTCTACACAATCTCATCTTCCTCTATCCATCTCTCTGACCCTAGACCTAACCGCTATGCTCAATCTTACATGTACTTCACTAGTAAAGTTTGGAACACACTCCATCTATATATTTTCTCACCTACCTTGAACTTACACACTTTCAAACGCTGTGTATCGGGTCTTGTCATGATGTCGGTCTTTAAATTGGATATGATTCGGGAACTCCCCCCAACCCTGGAGGAATTAGGTAGGCCTTTTTCGTTTGCCCATCAAAGGATATATATATAGTATATATATATATTTAGAGAAGATATATATATATATATATATATATATATAGTATATATATATATATATATATATTATATATATATATATATATATATATATATATATATATATATATATATATATATATATATATATATATATATATATACTTTTATCAATTGTGAATATTAGAAATAAATTTAAATCACTGATAACATCCAAGTACTCTGTAGTTTCGAATCACCTCATTTTCAAATCTCTGTAGTGATTCGCCTTATGTTTAATCACATTTGTAAATGGTTTTCATGCAATAACATCAGTTTCATTCAAATTTTCCCCAAATGCAGGATCATTCATTAGTTATCTTATTTGGGGTCAAAGAAAAAAGTTTCTTTTAAGTTAGCATCAATTATGTTTTTATATATTACAAAAAAAGTTTATTTTAACTTAGCATCAATTATATTATGGAATATGCCTTTCAGAAACTGGAATCCTACACCATTATGATCTAATCCTCTAACAAAATCCTTCATCAAATCGAACTTTATGTGTAGTGGTGTAAGAAATTTTTTCTCAGACGAAATATTTGCATGATTTACAAAATTCTTCTTTTCCAAAGTAAGTGCATCTCTCCTTGCCCCTGTTTTTGTTTGTAGGGATTTTTCTTATTCTTGCTGTTCAGCTCGCACAAGAAGTAACAGAATTTAGTGTACCCAAGTTGCAATCCAAGTTAGAGTGTTATCATTTTCTGATTTTTACAAACACAATATGAATATTTCTCACATTGAATCCTTCTTAGTACAAATTTCATATTATCATGTGGTTTCTTCATATGAGCAACATAAGCTACAGGGATTGTTTGACACTTATTTCCAGAAGAATTATAACTGCCTTCAGAATAAACTTTGAGGTGTTCAAGATCATGTATATGTACCAAAGCATCCAGTCAAGAATCCACAACATTTCAGTAAACTAGCTCCTCATACGACATACTGGGAGAAGAAATGACAGAATTTAGACTGCCTTTTACGGAAAATTCATACATTAGTATTCTGCTGGAAAATATTTCATACTTTCAATTTTGATGTCAGCAATTCGGTTTGATTTTTTGATAGATTTATATCACGATCGAGATCATTTAATTCTGACTGATTACTTAAATGAGGCTCAGTATACATATTTTATAAAAAAAAAAAATCATGGTCTCTCTTTTTTTTTTCTTCTTTTTCTATACTTCTGAGAGAAAGGTTCGACATTAATAACATCATTATCACGTCTAAGCTCCACATTTCTGGTGGTATTAGAAATGGAAGTTAGTTACAGAGTGAAAGATGGAAACGGAAAGAGGGAAATTTGGAAATCAAAGCTTTACGTCACATCTATCAAAGACTTTTGACATGTCTAACGCCACAACAAAAGATTCACCTAAATGCCAAAGAGCAGTGAACCAAAAATCAGAGAGAATGGAAATATTACCAGTAGATTGCTCCTTTTTGCCGATGTAAGATAATTTGAAAGAACTAATTTGTTTCCAAACCTTTATGTTAAGAGTAGATTCGAAATTTTTTTGAAAGGTCAAAAAGGTTAAAGCAATTGGAGGAGAACTAGAGGATTGAGATTGGTTCCCCTTTTCGGCATTAGTTGAATGAGGTCACTCTTCCAGCATGAAGAGATGGTCGAAGTAGATAGTTAAAGATGAAACAGTTTACCTAGGCATGGGCAAAGCTAGGAAACACAAGACGTATGAAGCACAGGAAGGATACCATCAGGATCATAAGCCTCCTTAGTGTAAACCTAAGAGAGAGAGAGAGAGAGAGAGAGAGAGAGAGAGAGAGAGAGAGAGAGAGAGAGAGAGAGAGAGAGAGAGAGAGAGAGAGAGAGAGAGAGAGAGAGAGAGAGAGAGAGAGAGAGAGAGAGAGCATCCTTAGAAAAATTACAATATTTGCCATAAGTGAGTTGGAGGTACTGGAGAAGGAGGAAAATCTCCGAAATCGTCAAAAGCGTTAATATAGGAGGCCACGGTTTGAGAGAAGAAGTCAGTTTAAGTGAAGGCAAAACGGCGGTTGCTCCATCTGAAGATACTAGATTATGGAAAGAGGAAGAAAGCAAGGTTGAGTTTGACATTTTTGTCAAAATGCCAGAAAGAGGGAGAAGAAAATAAATCAGAAAGATCATTCCATTTTATGAGGAAGAAATAGATTTTAGTGTATCGGAGAACAGATTCTCAAGATGCGTGAGTATCTTATAGAGTTTGAAGATGATGGTAATTCCTGAAGGCATCCGCCATCTCTCTCTCTCTCTCTCTCTCTCTCTCTCTCTCTCTCTCTCTCTCTCTCTCTCTCTCTCTCTCTCTCTCTCTCTCATCCTTCCTTCAGCGAATAGCACGAGAACATGCAAAGTTAAACCTACTTTTATTAGTTTTAGTTGAATTTAAAGAAAATGGAATGTTCGCCTCCATGCCATTGAAAATTACCTGTGTTATGTGTTCTGTATACTCCGAGAAGCCCCTTCTTCTGAAGCAATAATCATTCCAAGTAAATTAAAAAGTACGATCTCAAGTCCGATCAATTAGCAACACACCCAAGGGCCAAAAATGTTTCCTCGCCGAAGGCTAGGGCGTTTCCTATATAAAATTTCAAGATATAGAACAAGGTGAGGAGATAAGGAGAGGATTGTAGGAACCCAAAGGAGAAAAGCTTATTAGGAGTAAAATAAAAAGGATTGGAAGCTAAGAAAGGTGTAGAATGTTGGATTATTCTCCAAGACGATCAGGAATAAGGGTAGAGAGCTGCACCATCTGCTCCAGGTTATTTTGGATTGAGAAATGACAAACGAGTTCACCAGCTTTATTTTGAGAATTAGAGGAAGGTCATTGGAAGTATGGAACATTGAAATCAAAAAGAATGATAACCAGAAAAAAAGAAAAAAGAGAGATTATTTTAAAGTTTAAATAGTCTGAAAATTTAGTGTGGGCTTTTGAATTTGAAGATAGATATTCAGAATAGATGAGTTTAGTAGTAGATAGGAAGGACAACCTGAGCTAGTAGATTTAAAGAAGAATCAGAAGACAAATCTGAGACACAAGATCAAACAACGTCATTGCACACATAATCCTAACAATCGCCTTTGGCATAAAATTGAGTATATAGACAGCATGGGAGAATAACGAAGAATTTGCTTTCAAAACGTTCTAACACCTGAGTTTTGGTTAAGAAAAAGGAGCGAGCATGAAGGATAATGTTCAACAAAGTGAAAATTATAATAAAGACAGCGAATGTCGCAGAACTTGATGAAGAAATATAATGCTTTGTACCAGAACAAGTGGGCAATCTCGTGACACCACCAAGCACACCAAAAAAGGCCATCAACTCAGAAGTGGGGATGGAGAAGGGATATATATATATATATATATATATATATATATATATATATATATATATATATATATATATATATATATATATATATATATATGTATATATATATATATATATATATATATATATATATATATATATATATATATATATATATATATATATATATATATATATATATATATATATATATATATATATATATATATATATATATATATATATATATATAGATACACTCAGATAGATAGGTATATATATATATATATATATATATATATATATATATATATATATATATATATAGGCATATTTTTAGATTATGTACTGTAACTAGCGAGGTAGTGTTTCAAGAACTCACAAAGCTAGCGTAGTTTCATAACCTCGGAAACTTACTTAACACAAACTGATATATATATATATATATATATATATATATATATATATATATATATATATATATATATATATATATATATATATATAATGCAAATTATGTATGGTTAGGTTTAGATTAAGTAGCTTAACCTAACCTTTTTTTTTTTTTTTGAGGAGAACCTGAACCCAACCTAGCCTAACCCAACTGGAAGTTAAGCACGAAAACGCGAAAGCGTTTCACGACAAATGCGAAAATTATTAAACACCCAAATTGATCTGAACGAAGTACAAC
>JABUQX010019436.1:17500-36670 GCA_015478945.1 Trachelipus rathkii | reverse complement strand
AAATGAAAAGGAAAGAAAAATTTGCATTATTGCTGCGCATTATGCGATCTTCGTTCAGTTCTGGACGGTGTTACCGTTTTCGCATTTTGTGTGTGTGTGTGTGTATTCATTCTTTGGGATATTTATTACACCACCATCCCCTTATCTCACTTACCCTTATATAAAGGGTACTATTTCTGCTCTTCAATCCCTCGGAACTATACCCTCCATAAACGCTTTATTACACAACTTCCAAATCCAATCACCATCTCGCCTCCGTTCTTGATCATTTCTAATATTTCATATACCTGCAATTTATCATTCTTCGACTTTCTCACTCTACCCATGACCTCCTTGCTAATAACCTCATTCCCAAAATACCTAGCTATTCCTTCTTGCACCATCAAACCCACACACATTCATTATCACCTTATACAGATTTTCGATGTGCTCTTTCCACACTCACCTCACATCCATTTCATCAGTTACAAAAGCACCATCCCTATTCATTGTTCTAAGCAGGTTCCCCTTATTCTCATTCTTAACCTTTCGCGCTTCCTTCCAGAAAAGCTTCCTATTCCCTTGTAAGTCCCCATTCATCCTCCTTCCAAACTGTTCATTTACCTCTTGTTTTTTCCTACGTATGCACCTTTTAGTATTTCTTTTTTCCTCCTTATATAATTCCAAGCATCTTTCTTTTGAAACTTCATCATTTGCTTTTAGTACATTCAACCACGCTTCTTTTTTTTCTTTTAACCGCTTGCATCACCTCTTCATTCCACCACTCACTGTTAACATTCTTGCTTCCTACTTTAGCACATCCACATACTTCTTTTGCACTGCTTTATTATAAATATATATAAAAATGAAAAAACAATTACCCAATAAACAATGAAAGAAATAATAACAACAATAATGTTTTTGTTTTAGTTCGTGTACAGGACCCACCATGGCATACAGAGAAGCGGCCACACTGGGTTGAAAAATCAACTCCATGGGTGGATCCTGGCTCATACGTATTTTAAATGGCAAAAAAAATTTGGATAGCGAAATGAATATTCAATCAAATATAAATAAACAGATGTCCTTACATTGCAAATAGTCATAATATTACATAAAAAAAAAGATCAGGTTATAAAGAATCTTCATTTCTTGAAGATAAGAGGAAATCGAGTTACTGTTAAAGTGGGAAGATTCAGATAAGATATGGGATAACCTTTTAGAAGGTATCATGGACCATAAAGTAGGAAAATTACTGCAGCGAATAGGGTCCAGTTGGAGACAATCAATGAAGGTATGGTGAACAGATTGCGGGGCATGGCGACGGCAAAATTTGCAGTTGGGATGGAGGGAGGGTCACGTGACATATATTGATTTTGTGAGTGATATTGGTGTGGCCAGTATGGAGGCGTGCAAGTATCACCTCGTCCAAGCGCTTTCGTCGGCGAGAGGAAGATCACTTACCAATGTTCGGTTTTATATTTCTAAGTTTCCCCCCTCGCTGATCACTCCCCCAGCATTCTTGCCAATAAGACCGGAAGCCTTGTCGGAGAGCATGATAACAATCAGTTGAGGGGAGGTTATCTTGTCGAATGACATCCCAGAGGTACCTAGAACAGCTCTGAAAGAAGTGGCTGCCATTTTGGCCTCTCTGTCAGTGATCTTATTGCCAATTACCCCTGCGTGAGAGGGTGTCAAACATAGTATGATTTGTTTCTTACGAGAGTGGAGCAGCCGAAGAAATTGTTGTACAGCGGATACCATTGTGTTTTTATAATTAAGGGCTTTAAGCGTCTGGAGGGCTCTGATCAAACCTGATTAAGTGACATTAGAGTTTTTGGTCTCGGTTAAGGAATATATTTCGAGAAAGGGAAATCATTATATAGCTATTAATTATGCTGTAAAAATTGAAGCATGAGGGGGAGGGTATGGGTGAGGTTGCGGTCAGGAAAGACGGCAGACGCACCCACACTGTCCCCTGTTTTATAGCCGTCAGTAAACACTAGACTAAATCCACCGTGAACTGAGGAATGATGCCTTTAACAAGGCAGCAGGGTGGCTAGATTTGGAGAGAGAGGTCAGGACCAAGCAAATGGTGGGAGCAGGGAATAGCCAAGGTGTATACCCTTCGTCATAAGAGAACGGCAGCACCTTTTGCAAAGAGATGTTGATGAAGTTAATGATGTTATAAACTGTGTTTCCAAATGGCCAATAAGGAGAATTCTGAGGTATCTCTCGCAGAATCTGTATTAGAGCAGATGGTATTGGGGTTTGAAAGCGAAGATAACTTGTGCACATGATGTATTCCCTTCGAAGAGAGAGAGAGAGAGAGAGAGAGAGAGAGAGAGAGAGAGAGAGAGAGAGAGAGAGAGAGAGAGAGAGAGAGAGAGAGAGAGAGAGAGAGAGAGAGAGAGAGAGAGAGAGAGAGAAGAGGAGAGAAAGAGAGAGAGAGAGAGAGAGAGAGAGAGAGAGAGAGAGAGAAGAGAGAGAGAGAGAGAGAGAGAGAGAGAGAGAGAGAGAGAGAGGGACATCACATCGGATTCAATTTCGTGGCTCGCCCGGGGGGACGATTGGAAGGCTCCAGTGGAGATACCGATAGCCTCGTTTTTGGTGATCTAACAGGTGTATATGAGTAAGTTGGGAGAGCCCTGACCATATACTACGCAACCATAGTCCAAGCAGTCGAATTAGACAGTGTTCTTTGACGTAAATGGGACACAATCTTTTAAGATTTGAGAGATGCCGTAATAGGTCAAGCACAAAGATGACAAGTCATTTTTAGGAGTTTAACGTACGGTGCGTATGTTAGGTGTTGATCTAGAATAAGTCCTAGAAATTTGACTTGTGAAGTTACAGGAATGGGTCAACCATATAAGGTTAGGGTCGCGGGAAGAAGGTGGCAGGTTCTCCGACTCTCTTTTTCTCTTAAGTAGTACTGTTGAGGTTTTGGTTGGTGAGAAATGGAAGCCATGGAAATTACCCCATTGTGAAATATTCTTAATAGCTAGTTGAAGTTGCCTTTCAAGAAATGGCATCCTGGCACCGGCAATATATAGCCTACATCAACATAGAGAGAAAAATTGACCGTCGCTAGGATAGAAGTAACGATGTCATTGAATCCAAGAGCCAATAATAATACACTTAGAAAACTGCCCAGCGGAACGCCTTCATCCAGAGTAAAGTGGCGTGATAGAACAGAAGAGCACCAAACCTGGATGGATATTTCTGACAGAAAGCATTTAATAAAGAGAGGGAGCTGTCCTCGGAAACCGAGCGAGTAGAGTTTAAGGAGACCCCAGTTCTCCACGTAGTGTCATAATCTTTTTCAAGATCAAAAAAGATATCAAGAACAATCCAGCAAGTTGAGAAAGCTTCCCGGATGTCATGATCCATTTTTAACAAGGGATCCGCGTGCGAACAATTTTTGCAGAAACCAAACTGGAAGTTTGAAAAAGTCTGGCGACTCTCCAGAACAGGAAGAAGGAGGCCTGAAACCATTTTCTCTATAAATTTACAAGTATGAAGGTCAGCGAAATTGGCCTTTGGTTGTCCGTCAACTTCGGATATTTCCCAGGTTTGGGAATAGGGATTACAAAAGCTGTAGTCCAAATAGATGGAAAAGAGGATTCGATCCAGATTCTGTTATACAGATCCAGCAAGAACGCTGATGCCGAGGGGTGAATGTGACGGAGCATGATGTATATGAAATTAAGTCTGAACCAAGAGCACCGCCTTTGCTTTTCGCCAGTGCAGTTTGATACTCTGCAAGTGTAAAAGATGGTTGTAGATATGATCTTCCATTTTCACTGTTGAAAAGTCTGACGGTGCAGTGTTAATTCTCAATTTTTGAAGGGCTTCAGGATAGCGGAAAGAGCTCGATCGGCTAGCAAAACTATGACCTAATGCATCTGCAACAGCTGCAGGAGCAGAGATTGTATCGGTTATATCTGGCCCATAACGGAGGACTGTGGGTGAAGAGTTGTTGGTGCTGCGAGATATTTTCTGTGCAACTTTCCACACTGAAGAAAGGGAAGTTGTGGAGTTGATAGTCGAAGTATAAGTTCGAAAGTATTATTTGCAGCTTCTTTAAAAATAATCATGTTTGGGGTGGTGCGGGTCCTTTTGTATTGCCTGTGGAGTTTTTCTTCTCCCGGTTAGCTTGTGCACACTCTTGGGACCACCAAGGGGTTGCCAAACGCCTACCTGCGGAAGATCGCGGAATGCAAGCTTTTGCTGTTGTGATGATAATTTGTTGGAAGAAGTTAAAGGGATCACCAATAGTTGTAAACCGCTTATTGAAGAGAGAAAGTGGTATAGCTGTGGCCTAATAAAAAGGAACTTTCTCCGCTCGGTCATAACGCCAGATGGAATTGGGTTTTAACATTGGGCTCTTTGTAAGTTCATTAAGGCTATTGGGTAATGGTCACTGCCGTATAAATAATCAAATCGGGACCAGATAAAGCGATTCATAAGAGAATAGAAGCAAAAGTAAATATCAATACAGGAAGAAGAATGTGTATCTAAGCATTCATAGGTAGTGAGTCCTGTGTTAAGGCATCCCAGGGAAAAGGATGTTAGATCTACAAGGATCTTAGACTTAGACGAGGTGACAGAGTCGCCCTATAAGGCTTAGCGAAGGTTGAAGTTTCCTAGTATAACAACCAGTAGGGAGTTGCTTAAAAAGATCGGGTAAGTCGATCTTAGTAAACTCACTACTCGGAGCCAAGTAGATCGAGCAGACAGTAAGGTAGGTGGAAGATGAATTCATGCTGCCACAGCATGAAGCCTAGTTTGAAGAGGGACTGGAGAATAGGGGACAGATTTGTGAATGAGTATTTCTGCACCTCCACTATCATGGTCACCTCTTTCTATAGAGGTTAGCGGCGATTTATATTCCAACGTTTGGAAGAAGTTGTGATAATATAGTCGAAGGTCCTGCAAACATATACACTTTGGTGTACATATGTTTATTAGTTGAATAAGTTCTTCAAAATTAGAGTAATAGCCACGTCAATTCCATTAAAGGAATTAAGGTGGCCATGCTATGTTGTTATAAATATTATGAGGATGGTCTTGGCTAGGGGTGATGTTGGAAGTGTATTCAGATGGGGAGGAAAGGCTGAGGCTTGGGTCTCGACGATGAGGAGCAACAAATCCTCGTGGTAAGGAATAGTCGTGCAACAAAGATTTAGGTTGTACTACCGGTTTTGGGGGGAGTTTTTAGTGGTATTTGGTGGTGGGGCTTCGCCATGAATGCAAAGTAAGTTGAGCTCAACCAAGTCCATCTTATTGCGTAGACTTAGTTGGTCGTTAGACGAGCAACCAAAATGCTCATATTTAGGAATGGAAGCGATATCAGCATCTACCAAGCAAGCAGATTCAGAAATGGGTGGAGAATATGGGAATGTTTCCATGGAGGCAGTGTAAGAAGGTGACACCGGAAAAGTGTCACTTTTTTGTAAGGAAGTTGGAGTTGCGATATTGGGATGCAATATGGGATCCGTTGGGTTACGGATTTGGGTTAAGATGGAAACCTTAGGTCTCCTTTCGTGCCACCAGCAGATTTAGAACGCTTGGAACGCTTGCGGTGTTTGCGTTGAACGGTTTTCCATTCATCTCTCTCGGGAAGCGAGGGGGGATGAGAGAGAGAGAAGAGAGAGAGAGAGAGAGAGAGAGAGAGAGAGAGAGAGAGAGAGAGAGAGAGAGAGAGAGAGAGAGAGAGAGAGAGAGAGAGAGAGAGAGAGAGAGAGAGAGAGAGAGAGAGCAGTCAAATCAGGCTCCATTTGGGAACTATGATCCATTTCATCCGCTAAGGCATAGAATTTCCTATTTCCAAATAGGAAATTCGGAGGAAGAGTTATTGGAGGGTTTAGAAGATCTGTAATAATCATGCAAGCTATCATAGAGTTTGGTTGGTGGGTTGTTCAATAGCTGTGATTGTTTGGGTACAATCTATTGAAGTCGCTGCTTTTGTCTCAGGAATAAACTTATGACGAGGTCTCTTCTGAGTTGTATGTTTTGCATCTTGGGTCAGTGCGTTTTTCTTTAGAAATTCGGATGTTTTGTATTTCAGCGAATAATCTTTAGCTTGGTGATTAATCTTTTCTTTGTGCTTAGAAACATATTTTTCAGGAAATTGATTAACGGTGGGAGACAGATTATTAGGGAACATAGATGCAGGCCTCTTAATTGAGTTTGGCGAACTCATCGGGAGGGTATAGGACAGAGTGTCTTAGCAGGAAATGCTCTCCAAGCTTTGTATTGGATGAACCAACTTAATACCAACTTAGCTTCATTGTTAGTAGTTGAAAACTAGTACTCGGAGTAGGGTTGTTGATGTCATTTTGAACTGGAGATTGGATCAAGGGCTGTTTTTGGATTATTTGAGAATTCAATAGTATAGGCAATGCTGGCGGGCAGGTTACAGTAACTATTTGAGCTTCGCTAGAAATTAGAGGAAGAGTTCTACTTTAATGGAGTTGTGTCCGTGGATTAACACTCGAAGGCAGTGGGACTGCTGCAATTATAGCTTAAGATTGCCTTTGTCTTGTGGGATATTTGTCTTTGAGCTGGTGTATGGCATCTTTCTTGTTCAATTTTTGTATGTGCATAACTCCAAAACCTCCTGTTCAAACAGGTAAAACGGGCATTTAAGGAAAGATGCACCGAAGGGTCCTCCACAGTTTTTGCTGTGTGGTCACAGGCAGGGCTGCGGAGCCGGCAAATTTTTTTCCGGCTCCGACTCCGGCTCCACTCCAGCATTTAAAATTACCCGGCTCCGGCTCCGGCTCAGCCACTGAGTCCAATATATATCTACCGGCTCCGGCTCCAGCATTTTAAAATTACCCGGCTCCGACTCCGGCTCCGGCTCCGGCATTTTAAAATTGTTCGGCTCCGACTCCGGCTCCGGCTCCGGCTCCGACCCCTAGTTATAATTCCTTCTCCATTTACAGTCATGAAATCATTAATTCTGATACAAAATTTTGAGGGTATGATGAAATTAAATGTTTGTTAATGACATCTTTATTAGCTTAAATTTAGCTTAAAATTTATGGAAAATAAGAATTTCAAGAAATACAGAAAAGGTCATTCACTTTCTTCCTAAATTTTTAATATAATTCCTCTTTGAACGATGAACTGCCTGTACAGTTAGGTTCAATCATCTTCTTCTTTTCTCCAAGAATAAAAATGATATTTAGATTCATCTAAGTTTCGTAATTACTCGTTGAACTATAAGTCTGAACATATATAAATAATTTATTCAAAACAGATTTTATATATGAATATATATATACCGTGTATATATATATATATATATATATATATATATATATATATATATATATATATATATATATATATATATATATATATATATATATATATATATATATATATATATATATATATATATATATATATACATATATATATATATATATATATATATATATATATATATATATATATATATATATATATATATATATATATATATATATATATATATATATATATATATATATATATATATATATATATATATATATATATATATATATATATATATATATATATATATATATATATATATAGCACAAATATATTCTAAGAACATTCTCTATCTTCCTAACTTTTAAAATAATTTCTCTTTGAACAGCCCGACCATATGTAATATAAATTTATTCAAAACAATTGTTCTTAAAAATAAAACCATGAATAAAATCCTCCTTTAACCATGTCCTTAGATCCGATTTTATTATTTTTAAAGCAGAAAATAAGCTCTCAACATTCACTTGAATAGGAGGCAAAGTTGTAATTGTTCAAGCGGCATCTGGCAAAATTTTAGGATAGCAATTGATTGCCTCTTTAACTGATAACTTTGATTTCCGGTCGATTTTCATTATTCCATCTAATGACTTATGGAATTCTACCTTTTATTTTTCTAGAAGATATTTAGGTTGAATGTCTTTCACTAGTAGATTGTCTTTTTAGTTTTTTCAATCGCTTTTCTGCATGCTCCAATTTTTCCCATTATCTGGCAAATTTGACTTCTTCATCTTCATCATTTCTGTTCGATAGCGTTATTCATTTTAAGTTCTAGTTCACAAAGAACACTCCTAGCTTTAAATATCAGATCTTCAGTTCTGGGAAAGATTCTAAACAAAGATTGTCGACAAAAATATTTTATTTTCAATTAACATTCTTTCCCCTCTTTTCATGGAATTTATTTGTGATTTGCTAAAATCCGTTCTCTATAAAAAGTTTCCTGCAGTCAGGTCTTCTGATTGAATATTTTTTGTTGTAAAGTATGGGTGTTTTAATAATTCTTAGAGTGTTTCGATTTGTTCCCACTGACTTTCGGAGA
Organism: Trachelipus rathkii; assembly: GCA_015478945.1. Lineage (NCBI taxonomy): Eukaryota > Metazoa > Arthropoda > Malacostraca > Isopoda > Trachelipodidae > Trachelipus > Trachelipus rathkii. The sequence goes on along the minus strand of JABUQX010019436.1, from coordinate 28,323 downwards.
GAGAAAGTTCAGAAGTACCGGCAGCCATCATACTACTACTATAATCTTTTAGTTGCAGAAGCCTTTAGAGCATAAGACATGTACTTCCCCATCTTGTCTCTTGACCTAAGATTGCCACTTTGCAGCAGTTCTTTAAAATTCCATTAATTTTGGGGTACGTGCTGCTTTTGCTATTTGTCTCGCCCTGCTTCTAAGATTTGCTCTATGAGTATTGTGGAGACTATCACGCACTGATAACTGCAAAGTATGAACTCCACATCTCATGTGTGCAATGTTAACGTTATCAGAACATAGTCTTTTCATAGTTTTGTCAAGTTCATTCTGAAAATAACTATTACTTCTTCGTTTTGACATTCAATAAAATCAGTATCACATTTACCAGCTTCCTATTCCTCACCCTCATTGTCCTTATTTAATTTTTCAATCTTACTGATCATGTTTGATGCGTTATCCGTAACTAAGCTAATTACTTTTCTTTTGTTATTTCGAATTCTTTTAAGATGTCAGTAACAAATTCTTGAATATATTCGCTGAAATGTTGAGTATTTTTTTCTTTTACTGCTAACGTTTTAGAAATATTGTTTTTATCTTCGTCCACATATATAAAATTATTGACAAAATAATTTAGCTTTGCGCATGTGTAAGTATCCATTTTTAAATGCACAAAGCGTCCTTATCACAATTTTTAAGCTTATTTTGTTTATTTCTTCTTCTAGAACTATTTTACAAATATTTTTCCAGTCTAAAGGGATTTCCATTTTCTAAGCCATGTCTCCACACAGTGCTTTAAATCCTGGTCATGCAAAGAAAATTAATGGGTCACTATCTTTAACAACCATTATGATCAATTGTATTTTGAATTTTTCACTTAAGATAGACAGAACAAGTTTATGGCAACTGAAAAGTTTCCACTTTAGTCTGAGTTTTGAAATTAAAGGTTTCTCCTGATTACCTTTAGCTTCACCTTTTCTTTTTAACAATTGCAGCAATGTCTGGATGATAGCGTTTTAAATGTCGCATTAATTTAAAGGATCCAATAGATGTATTGTGACCCCATGAGTAACTGGTAGTTAGGTAGACTCTTTCGTACATGATCGAACTCTGTTTCCATCAACTGTGTTAACTATTCCATATTGACAAATAAAAGTATTTTTATCATCAGAGTGAGTAATATATTCAAATACATTAGGTGTTTTCGATTTTGGTTTAGTTGACATGATTTTTCTAAAGATATTAAACTTAATTAATTAAAGTTATCTATAGAAGTACCGAACCTTTTTTATTATTGAATAATAAATATATATAATCAAATTTCTGGAAAAAAAGAAGATATATATATATATATATATATATATATATATATATATATATATATATATATATATATATATATATATATATATATATATATATATATATATATATATATATATATATATATATATATATATAATTGAAATATATTGGAATTTCATATTTTCAACTCAATTACAATAAACCAAGATAATATATATATATATATATATATATATATATATATATATTCTCTGCTATATATATATATATATATATATATATATATATATATATATATATATATATATATATATATATATATATATATATATATATATAAGAAATATAAAAATATATTTATATATATATATATATATATATATATATATATATATATATATATATATATATATATATATATATATATATATATAATAATAATATATATATATATATATATATATATATATATATATATATATATATATATATATATATATATATATATATATATATAAATATATTTATAAAAATATATATATATATATATATATATATATATATATATATATATATATATATATATATATATATATATATATATATATATATATATATATATATATATATATATATATATATATATATATATATATATAACACATGTAGTTATAAAATTAATAATTATTTAATTTTTTTTTTTGACCGAACGCCTCTTTTGCGGCTCCGACTCCGGCTCAATCATTTTAAATTTCGGCTCCGACTCCGGCTCCGGCTCCAGATCCCCCAAAATTTCGCCTCCGGCTCCGGCTCCACCCAAAACCTTGCGGCTCCGCGGCTCCGGCTCCGGCTCCGGCTCCGGCTCCGCAGCCCTGGACTCACAGGGAATGTGAAATTCTTCTCCGCAGACTGGGAATTTGTCATGCGGTCCACATTAGTATTTTAGGGGATGACCAAACCGTTGACATTTAAAGCAACGTCTGGGTCGAGAAATAAGGGGAATAAACATACGAACACTGTAGCTTGTAAACCTTATTTTCACCTTTGAAGGTGGAAAAGTAAACGTCAACAGTAAACGAGGATTTAGGGTATCAAGCGAGTCCTGATAAAGGGGAAATCTGTAAACGTTTGTAACGGGAAATCTTTTCTGCTGAAGATTTCTTAAATTGACAGCAATACCTTCGTTTTTCTGTTCTAAATAATAAATAGTGTCTTTGGATGTTTCTTAGATCATCAGGAGTGGAAATAAAGGCGATGTTTCCAAGACACGTTAAGGATGAAAAGGTAGAACTTTGATTCCGGATAGTAGCTTGAACGAGAAGGGACTCATTTCTCATTAACGTGATTAGGGTCTTGAACTACTAAAGGTTTTTGAAGGGCATCGCTAAGAATAATGGTTCTTTGCTCAATAAGAGCTTTGGAGATAGTGGATCGCAATAAGCAATATATCGGGAATGATGTATCAGCTGGCATTCCCGGAGAGGGAGCAGCATATGGAGTAAACAAATGAGAACGACTAGAACGGGGGCACCTTTTCGGGATTGCCCCAAACGTTTGGGCACCTGCGGTGTTGAGGGCGTACCAGACGACGAATCACTGAGGTTACGCAGAGGACTTTTAAGTGTGGCACAAGGAATAAAAGCGGAAACACCTGTTGGTCTAGGAGTAGGAGGGACCAAGGTGGGGTCAGACGGGATGCCAGACAGTTAGTAATTGTGCACGCATTGATTTAACAACGTATTATCTTTACAGGCCATTTTCATAGAAGTTAAACCACAGACTTCGACTCCATAGATGAGCAAATATAATAATAAAACAAACAAAACATAAAAGTAAATAACAGGATGGACCGGAAAAGCTTATATTTCATAAGGAAGGATAGTCCTTCTCCCAACAACAGGTCACAAACCAGAGACTCACACAACTTTCCGAACCCCACTCCGTAGGGTAGGCTGTGAATGTGGCCTCGGAAGAGCCTCCCGGAGCTCCACGTCGGCTTGCCTCCCGTGCACCGCACGGAACCTACATAACTTCACATCAGAGCCCGAGTTTATACACCAAAGTGCGGGACAGCCTACTTCAGCGGTTAGCTCGAAGGCTCGGGTTCCTTACAATTAGCGGCCCAGTCATAGATTAACAAACATGCCAGTTTTTAGAATGTACCCTCATCTACGGGAAGAAGTGCTAGGTGGAATGAAGACCCTTGTGTAAAGAGGACCAGAGGGCTCAATGGGCTGTATAAGTACAAGTACAAGTACAAAGTACTTAAAGGATTAAAGGGACTGATGGGTGGAAATTAATTAATTAATGAAAAAAAACTGTGATGGATGAGGATTGAAAAATATAGACAATATGGAAACGAGGAGATATTAAAAAGATTAAAAGAATTCAAATGTATCAAATGCACATACTAGTGCTGGGGCCAAAGGGACGCACGAAATCCACCAAGTATTGGTTTTTGTCTCTATGCTATGTTCCAGGTTATTCACTTAGAGTATAACACAGCAACAAGAATCAATACCCCCCCCCCTCTTGAGGGGGACAATAATAATACTAAACATAAATAAATAAAAAGCAGAAAGAATACCTACTACTACTACTACTACTACTACTACTACTACTACTACTACTACTACTACTACTACTACTACTACTAATAATAATAATAATAATAATAATAATAATAATAATAATAATAATAATAATAATAATAATAATAATAATAATAATAATAATAATAAAAGACGGGACAAGAACAGTGAAAAAGAAATGCCACATATTTTACAGATAAAGTCAAAGAGGCGACATTGAAAATAAATTATTTTTTATTTTTTTTTATTTTTTTTTTTATTTTTTCTTGTAAAATGTGAGTTTGATATATAGGTTCTAACGCAATTCAATTATATATATATATATATTATAATATATATATATATATATATATTATAATATATATATATATATATATATATAGATATATAATATAAATATATCTATTATATATATATATATATATATATATATATATATATATATATATATATATATAATATTATAATATATATATATATATAATATATAAGAAATTTAAGCATATTTCTTTATATAATTTATATATATATATATATATATATATATATATATATATATATATATATATATATATATATATATATATATATATATATATATATATATATATATATATATATATATATATATATATATAATATAATATATCGGTATATATATATATAGTATATATATATATATAAGTATATATATATATCAGTATATATATATATATATAATATAATATATATATATAATATATATATATATATATATAATATATATATACATATAGTATATATATATATTATATATTTTAATATATTATATATATAATATATATATTATATATATCTATAATATATATATATATATATATAATATATATATATATATATATATATTAGGATGGAACTAAATATTAAATTCATATTCGTATTCGAGAATATTCGCCTATTTTTATCATTTCGTATTCGTATTCGCATTCGGAACTTTTATCCGAATATCAAACGAATATTTTATTAATTATCGCAAAAATCATTTGCCACACGTTAATACTAGAAGAACCACCTAGGATATTTATTATTGTCTTTTAAATCCCTGTTTAGACTCAGTTTGTTTATAGTTTTAGTGTTGGTGAAGGTTATCGGTAAAGGATTTGACACACTATTCAAAACAAAGGATAATTATAATAATGGAAATTATATCTAGTTTGGTCTGGGATTATTTCGATGTTATATCCAATGAAAAGGCTAAGTGCAAACTTTGTATCATGAAATTATTCCCGAAAAAGGAGAGTTGCATCAAGTCTCAGAAACCATCTAAAATAAACATATTGAAGAGTTCAAACGAATGTTTGAAAAAGAAGGATTGAAAAAGGAAAATCGAAAGTGGAAGGCATCACCAACGCCTCTTGAAAAAGCAAAGCAATTAAGCAACGCTCGAAATGTGCTTCGAGAAAAAACAAATATGGAAAATACTAACTTATGTAAAACCTAATAAAGAGTAGATAACGCAAAGATAGCCGAGATGGTTGTATTAGACTACCTTCCATTTTCACATGTATAAGATGTTGGTGCAATATAGGATAGTTAACTTAAAGACATCTATATTTTGTGGTTGAAGAATAGAAATAAAAGAAATGAGTTTAATAATTAATCGTAATTCCGTATTCGTAATTCGCTAATATAAATATTCGTATTCGTATTTGCGAATATAAAAAATTCATATTCGTTCCACCTCTAATATATATATATATATATATATATATATATATATATATATATATATATATATATATATATATATATATTATATATATATTTTATATATTTATATATATATATATATATATATATATATCCTTTAAATCTATTTTGTCTCTGATTCTGTTTCCATTTATTGAGGAACTTCTATCTGTCAATTCATCATCTATCCACACTGATATCAACACTTATTCTGTTGATTCCATTATGCACTATTATTTTTTCCTTATGTTTAACAATCTACTGAACAAGATACTGGTTTTCGCTATTTTTGGGGGAAGAAAGAGCATATCTCAGATACTCAGTTTTTTCATATTTCTAATCTGCAAAATCTTTTACTCGGCTGTAGCGTTTTCAAAAGTAGAAATCAAATCTCGGTCTGTGCTTAATATTTTTCTGGTTTCTTTGGTCGCGAACTTTCATAGAAGGCGCTCATTGTTTCTTTATATAATTAAGTTACTAAAAAGTTAGGTAATCTGAAGTGCTTTCAGAAATTCTTCACGCTTAATCAGTTATCTGCTCTATTTAGGGACGTCGTTCATTTTTGCGTAGAGTACTCGTCGTCATACATAGGGTTGAGGCTAAGGCTACGAGACTTATAAACTGTCCGCTACTTTCTGACTCCCTTGACCCTCTTTCTCTACGACGTGGCATTGGCACCTTATCTCTTTTCTGTAGTATTACAAGGGCAGGTGCTCGAGGGAATTGACCTCTCGCATTCCTCCACCAATGCGTCTCCCTCATAAAAAGAGGTGTCTTGATCTCACATGAATATTGGGGAAATATTGGATAGTCAAGGCTCGTTCGTTTTGGTGTCTCCTTTTTTTTCCAGCCACATCTGTTTTATGGAACTGCTTACATTCATCTACTATTTTTTCTGCTGTATTCAATCTTCCTCTTTTCAAGACCCACTTCTGCGCCTACCTAAGGGAATTGCGTTAGGAAAGGGATTGGGTGGATTTGTCTTCCTTTCGTTCTATTTTGCTTTTGTTTTTGTTCCCTCCTTGAAAAGGGCTCTGCCCTTTAATGGTGGCTTCGTGCAATATATATATATATATATATAATTATATATATTATATATATATATATATATATATATATATTATATATATATAATATATATATATATATTTAATAATATATAATTATATAAAATGTGGTGTGTGTGTGCGTGTGTGTGAGCGCGCGCGCGTTACGTGTATACAAAATTGTACATGAAGGGACCCACCTATAGGAATGCTTACCATTAAAGGATGAAATAAAAATTACACCTCTCTCTCTCTCTCTCTCTCTCTCTCTCTCTCTCTCTCTTCTCTCTCTCTCTCTTCTCTCTCTCTCTCTCGTTATGTTTGAAGATATTGTGACATTGTTATGTTATCTCTCCGTCGATGTATATTATTCTTTTGAACTCTGAACTCGTTGACGAGATCAACTATTTTAAAAATTCGCATGACTTGTTTTTGCTGTCTCGTGTTTTGCTTTCAATTTTTCCCCTCCCTCTATAAGATTCTCTAACCCCAGATTTGACATCTGTGATCATTATATCATATGAACACCCAATGTTGATATGGAACATTTCCATGTTCTATTTTCATCATATATTGTAATGTACAGGTTTTATCGGGGAATATCTGAAGTTAATCTGTATAATAACCATAATATGTTCCTTTTGTTCTCTCTGTGAACTCATGTGAACTAGGCCCCTTCGTCAAAACTTTGTTAAAAATTATTCGTAATTAACAAAATTAAACAATGCCATCTGGGTATATCAATTTGCTTTGGGTAACAAGGTTGGAACAAAAATTCTCTTTATCTATTGATAAAGCTTACAAGGACCTATATATACCCAAATGGCCCACAGGAAAAAGGGCCTACATATGAAAAAAAAATCTGGTTATTTAGAATTTCTCTAACGAATCCAACAAAACCTAACCTAACCTAACCTAACCAAACTTAACCTAACCTAACCTAACCTAACCTAACCTAACCTAACCTAACCTAACTTAACCTAACTAAACCTAACTTAACTAACTTAACTAACTTAAAACTTAACTAACTTAACTTAACTTAACATTAACCCTAACTTAACCTACCTAACCTAACTAACCTAACCTTAACCTAACCTAACCTAACCTAACCTAACCTAACCTAACCTAACCTAACCTAACCTAACCTAACCTAACGTAACGTAACGTAACCTAACGTAACCTAACCTAACCTAACCTAACACCTGTTGCGGGCTTTACAGGAAATTTTTTTGATGTTGTGTCGACCCTTTTTTCTGTCGACCATTTGGGCTAGTTCCCGCTTGCAATAATTGCTATAACAAAGTTCAGAAGGATTTTTTTTTTCACTTTTATTCTGGGTATTCGAAAACAGCTAGGAAAATATTTATATAATAATAATAATAATTATATAATAATAATAATAAAATAATAATAATAATAATAATAATAATAATAATAATAATAATAATAATAATAATAATAATAATAATAATAATAATAATAATAATAATAATAATAATTAAAATTTAAAGCCAAGTTAATTAAATGTTATTATATAATTTAGCAATGCTATATACTTTACAAAATTTTTAGTATCAATTATTTATGTTGAAGATAGAATAAAAAGAATGGGTTTAATAATATTCGTATTCGTATTCGTATTCGCTAATATAAAAAAATATTCGTATTCGTATTCGCGAATACAAAAAATTTAAATAATTAGTGAATTATTTAATTATTCACGGCAATAAAATAATTTGATGGTGGCCCTTCTTTACCCTTAGAATCCTTGGGCATTAACTGGCTTTTAATGCCACTCAGGGCACTTGCCTGGGCTGCCAAAGCGTCTCTTTTAAACAATACCCGTGAAATGTCCTTAGATTCTATCCCCTTAATAGCAATTTATCGTATATTTTTAAAATAATTAACAAATATAAAATTTTAAAGCCGTTAAATATAAACAAATCTAAGAATTATTATATTAAAGCAGATAATCAGATTTGATAAATAATTTTAAATCTCTTGGAGTATATTATGATATCATAAAAATTTCTTCGTTAGTTCCTTTAATAATCTCTAGTCCCATTGTACAACGTAATGGTCCAATATTGTTCAGGAAATTGGTGGTAGAATCCTCAAAACTTAAATGTTTCTCTTTTAATATTTACAAACGAATTACTTGTCCGAACTGTGAAAAAAATAAATAAAAAAATGAGTGACAATATCTTGAATAGAACAAAACAACATTTATATATTATCTAAATAAAATTTGCATCATGATATGTTCCGAAAACAATACAAAAAAAAAAAAAAAATCCTCTAAGATCGTTTAAAAATAAACTTTATTTTCCGGAAACAAAAGTCTAGAAATTTTTATCTTAAAAGAAAAATTTCAATAATCAGCACGAAATTTTCAGAGTACTTTTAGGATTGTTCAAGTTACACAATTTTTTTTACTTAGATTATCTTTTCTCTAGGTTTATATAATTACCATCAAATTATAGTCCCTTATTGATTTCAGAAAACATATAGTTCATAATCTGAAACCTTTAAAGGTCATCAGCTCCCACAAAGAAGTATAGTTTCCACGACAACAAGTGGGAAAAAAATCTTTTGTGAGGCTTGAAATAAAACCATAAAACCCCATAAAAATCATGAATTTCTCAAAATCTATAAATAAACTATAACAAATAAAAGCATATATAAAATAATAAACAAACACACACACACGCACAGACACACACACACACACACACACACACACACACACACACACATACACACACACACCCACACACAAGTTGAAAATCGCTTGAAAACTTACTGTTTATTCATATGCTAAATTCTTCTTCTTCTTCTTCTTCTTCTTCTTCTTCTTCTTCTTCTTCTTCTTCTTCTTCTTCTTCTTCTTCTTCTTCTTCTTCTTCTTCTTCTTCTTCTTCTTCTTCATCTTTCTTCTTTTTCTGCTGCTTATCCTATCTTCTTCTCTCTTCTTCTCTTTCTTCTTCCCTAAATTTTCTTCTTCTTCTTTTTCTTCTTCTTCTTCTTCTTCTTCTCTTCTTTCTTCTCTTCTTCTTCTTCTTCTTCTTCTTCTTCTTATTATTATTAATTATTTATTATTATACTTCTAATCTATTATATTATATTATTATTAGTATTATTAGATTATTTTCTTATTCATTATTATTATATATTATTTTTATTATTATTATTATTATTATTATTATTATTATTATTATTATTATTATTATTATTATTATTATTATTATTATTATTATTATTATTATTATTATTATTATTATTTATATTATATTATTTATTATTATTATTATTATGTCGTCGGATGTTCAAATTTTACAACGTTTCTAGCAAATATATTATTTTCAATTATCAATTAATTAATCATTTTAAATAATAACATTAATCAATAATTATTTAATAAAATAAAATAAATGAATTCATAAAAAATTAATAATTGATTGATAATGATCTAATCATTGCTAAACGAAAACTTACATGAGCAGCTTCAGATATAATAATAATAAAATAATAAATAATAATAATAATATAATATAATAATAATAATAATAATAATAATAATAATAATAATAATAATAATAATAATAATAATAATAATAATAATAATAATAATAATAATAATAATAATAATAATGAATAATAATAAGAATGATAATAATAATAATAAATAATAATAATAATAATAATAATAAGATAATAATAATAATAATAATAATAAAATAGAATAAAATTAATAATAATTAATAATATAATAATAATAATTTTAATACCATCTCCATGTAGGGCTATTCGGCGTCCTCGTCTGTTCCGGATCTACGCGCTTTTTCATCTCTGCCCCTCTGATAGTCTCTGATCCTAGAGCACTCTAGAAAAACATATCTCTCGCACGATGTTTCTGATGCCAGTCATTGTGTTGAACTACGCAGTAGTGGTTCTACACCTTTCAGTGGAAGCTAGCAGTCCTTTCCATTTCGGCCTCAAAAACTCTTTGTCCCAGAGCTCTCCAGATGATGTGCTTCTGTGAAAGATTCCAATGCTGTCAGGAGTTCTGCAAATGGCAAAAAAAGGTTAAAGGACAGGGTGCCTAGCCCTGGTATAATAATAATATATAATAATAATAATATAATAATAATAATAATAATAA
>JABUQX010019436.1:10000-12500 GCA_015478945.1 Trachelipus rathkii | reverse complement strand
TATATTATATATATATATATATATATATATATATATATATTCTCTATTTTCAGATTCTGCATTAAAAATTATTAAATATATATTTTTATATAATGGATACAAGAAATAAAACTTTTAAAAATTTGCTTGGTCAGCCATGCGAATTTCTAACTGCGATGACTCCTTCGAAAGCTGACGTTTACAGGCACTATCTATTTATTACTAAGAGAGAACAGATCACCACGAAAAGATCGGTAATCGCTAAAGATTGTATTAAAATCGTTGCAAGTGATGTGGTAAGCATTTGGAGTAACTTCTCCACACCACCCGACGTAGGATTTAATGGTGTATGGCTAAAGACTGAAAAGCTTGTACAATCAGCTTTAAATATAAATAAATCCCAAATGCCCGACGGAATGATGAGTTCTACGAGAAAGTGAAGACATTCGATGCAATGTTTGACATTTGTACTTGTAATTGCTATGAAAAGAAAATATCAAGAAAAGACTGTAGGTGTAAAGATAAAATCCGAATGATTGAATGGGAATCTTTTGTGGGACAGAAAGAACGACGAAATCAACTTGGACCAATTGATAGAGCAACGACTAGTGCCAGGACAAGAACTCAAGTTAGGATGGAGAGGTTAGCAAGTCACTAGTAGAAGCGTTGGTAGGGGCAGAGGAATAGTCATCAATATAGATAGTAATGTTCCCTCAACTAGCACAGAGAGGAGAGAATGGAAATGGAAGATAGTAATAATGATGATGATTATCTTCGAGAAATTGAACAAAGAGAAAGTGTACAGAATAGGTTTACATACAAGAATTTGGCAATAACAGCTGACAGATATCGCGTAAGTTCAAGGGCAGCTGCAGCTCTTGTTAACGCAGCATTGAAAGACATGGGAATGTTAAATGAATCCAATATGTTAGATAGAAAAAAGGTGGAGCGAGAGAGAAAACGAGTTGGGAAAACGATCGTCATCAGAATGAAAGCTGAAAACACACAAATTGAATGTTTGGGATTTGATGGTAGAAAAGACAATACAAAAACTAAAGAAGGAATGGAACACGAAGAGCACTATGTCATTGTGAAAGAGCCATGTGATATATACCTGACTCATGTTAGTCCAGATAATGGAACAGCTCGCTGTATTTCTGAGGAAATTATAACTTTTCTAATAGATTCTGATAGTATAGATTCTCTCAAAGCTCTCCTGTGCGATGGTGCTCCAGTTAACACTGGTACAGTGGGTGGAGTGCTCAGATTGATTGAAATACATCTTGAAAGACCTATACAGTGGCTAATTTGCCTTCTCCATGCTAATGAGCTCCCATTCAGGCATGTTTTTCAGACAATAGATGGGAAACCATCAGGACCACATACTTTTCAAGGCACTATTGGGCATGAAATTCAAAAAGATTTAACTAAATGTGAGATAGTTAACTTTCGTCCCGTACACTCCAAAATTACACAGATCCCCGAAGATATTGTTATGCAACTCAGTACAGACCAAAAATATCTCTATGAAATGTGCCTTAGTATAAAACATGGACATGTGTCATCATCATTAGCCAGAAAATCGCCTGGTGCACTTCATCATTCCAGATGGCTAACAACAGCCATTCGAATTTTAAGACTATATGTATCTACACAGACTCCACATAAAATTCTTGAAGACCGAGTAAATTTTATAATGCAAATTTATGCTCCAAGGTGGTTCTGGATAAAGAATTATCCAAAGGCAACTGATGGAGCCCATAATTTTTGGTATTTAATGAATCTTCTTAAGGGAGCAGATAAAAAATATGCAGTGATTCTGAAACGTATACTTTAACATAATTCCCATTTTGCTTACCCTGAAAATATATTACTAGAGTTGATAACAGACGAACGAAAATCGATCAGGGAGTTAGCTGTGTCCAAAAACACTAAACTTTAATGCAGAGGACTGCTTGAACATGATCGAATGGGAGAAAGAAATGATCACTCAACCACCAATTATCAAGGACTTTTCTAACGAGGAGATTTATAATATTGCAAATGAGCCGGTTCAAACAATAAAGTTTCAATTCGTCGCTACTGCTAGCACCTTTCTGATTCAATTGTTTGCGATCTGGTCGGATTTTTGTGACACACTCACTTTGAAAACTCAACTTCTTTCCATCTCTCCCTTTCTAAAACACCTCTCAACTTTTCTTATTCCCTTTGACTGCTCTAATGTCTACCTGTGTAAACAACAAACCATCTTTGATCTAACATAATATAGTGAATTGTTGGAGATCTCAAGCACAGTCGCGGCTTGATAGAATAATCGCCTCAAAGAAGCTGGGAATTCTGTTTCAGAGATGAGGGAATTTGTTCTTCCTGCTCAGATACCTAGTTATATCAAGGGACTTAATATTCGCATCTGTACTTGAATGCCGCTCAATGTTCTCACATTTGGATCCGTTCCACCCTCCTTTTGGAGAGAGTTGAAGCTAAAAGAGGCTTATAAACTGTGCCATACTTTCTGACTCCC
>JABUQX010019436.1:0-5000 GCA_015478945.1 Trachelipus rathkii | reverse complement strand
AATTCGGGGGGGGAAATGATGGGTTTTTGTATGTGCTACGCACAGTGAATGGAGCGGGAGGAGAGAGAGAAAAGATTTTGGGGAGGAGCTGAATGAGTTTGTGAAAGTTTCGGTGGTAAATGAAGAAATTTGTTCTATTGGAGATCCTGAATGCAGGAGTGGGAAGGGGGGGGGGGAAGAATAATAGGACCTTTTGGGGGTAGGGGAGAGGAATGCTAATGGAGAAAGTCTGATAGAGTTGTGTGTCGAAAGAAGAATGATAGTGGGAAATGTTTAAAAAAAGTGAGAATCATAAGTATACATGGAAGGGTGAGAACGGGGGGGAAGGCGTTACTAGATTATGTGTGTGTAAACGGAAAAAAATGGATAGAGGCAGATAACTAGATGTAAATGTATTTAGAGGGGCGGGGGGTGGGTGATATTCGGATCACTATTGAGTGCTTGCTAGGTGAAAGGGTGGTGAGAGAGGTGATGGTTATGCGTTAGGGAGAGGGAGAAAAGAGGAGAGTGGAATTGCATTAAAGGTGGAAAAATTGGGAGGAGGATAGTGTGTGGGACGGGAGTTTAGAGAGGTATGAGGACAGGTGGAGAAACGTGAAGAGGAGGGAATTGGGGAGGTGAGGGGGGAGTGGAAGAGATTTGAGAGGCAATATGTTGAGAGGCTAAAAGGGTAGGTGGAGTAAAAAGGGTGGGTGCAAGAAGGAAAGAGAGTGAATGGTGGAGTGAGGAGGTGAGTGAGGTGGTAAAAAGAAAAGGAGGCCTATGTGAAATGGTTGGGAAGAAGGAGAGAGTAGTTGGGAGGAATATAGAAGGATTAGAGTGGAAGCAAAGGGGCGGTGGAGAGGGCGAAGAGAAGAACAAAAGAGGAATGGGTGTAGAAAAGTGACTGAAAATTTTGAATCGGGGAGTAATGTTTTGGAAAGAAGTTAATAAAAAAAAGGTAAGAAGAAGAGTGGGTATTGGGGGAGAGGATTAAGGGAGGAGATGGGGCGTGGATAGGAGGAGAGGATAGGGAGAAGAGGTGGGGAGTACTTTAGTGGACATTTGATATGTAAGGGGGTGGGGTAGGGAGGAAGAAATGCAAGAGTGGGAATGGAAATGAAGTGGGGAGGTGAGGGAGATGAAATACAAATGAGGAAATTATTAGGGCTGTGAATAAAGGAAAAAAAAAGGGAAGTCCGCAGGTCTGGAAGGTGTGAGAATGGAAAATGTTGCAGAAGAGTAGAGGGTGGAGGAATGCTGTAACAGCATTGTATAATATATGTAGGAGGAGTTGGTGAGGTACCACCAGGAATTTGGGAGGATGGTTGTTTGCGTTCTCTAGATATAAGGGAAAGCGGATAGGATGGATGTTGGAAATTATAGAAGGTATATGTCTTTTAAGTATGGTAGGGAAGTGTGTACGGAAAGAATACTATGAGAAGTAAGACGTTAACGGGAGGGAGAATGGGGTAAAGAACAAGGAGGGTTAGGGAGGAGAGGCGTGTGTGATCAAGTGTTTACATTTAAAGTGGTTGTGAAGAAAAGTTAAATAGAGAGAAAGGGAAAGTGTATGGGTGTTTTTTCAAATCTCATTTTGTTTTAATTGAAAGGGTGAATTATGGAGGTGTGGAGGAAAATTGGGTGGGGGTAAGTTAGGGAAAGGTATTAGGGCTTTTTTTATAGGAATAGTAGAATGTTGTGAGAAGCTGTTAGGAGGGAGAGTGAGTGTTATGGGATGGGTGGGATGAGGCAGGGGTTGGTATGTCGCCGGGCTTATTCAATCTGTTTATGGAGAGTGTTTGCAGGGAATGGTGAGGGAGGGAGGGGGGTGGAATTGATGAATGGGAATGATAAAAGGGAAGTGAGCATGATACTGTTTGCGGATGATACGGCCTAGTGGCGAAGAGCGCGGAAGGGCTGAGGTATTTGGTGAGGAGTTGAGAGAATCGTGGGACAAAAGGGCCTTAAAATAAATCCAGTAAGAGGAAAAGTATAGTGTTTGAGGAGAGGAGAGTGTAGAGAGACGGGTTAGAGTTAGAGTAGGGGTTTGTAGTATTGGAAGAAGTAAAAATTTTTAGATATTTAGGGAGGGAGTTGGGTAAGGGGGGAGGAATGAAGGAGGAGATAGAACATAGAATAGGGGAAGGAATGAGAGCTTGAGTGGTCTGAGAAGAGAATATGAAGGGGGGGATCTATCACAGAAAGTCAAATAAGCTATGTTCGAAAAATCTGTTGTACCAGCGGTATTGTACGACGTGTGGAAACGTGGGGCTGATGCCAGGTCCAGGAAAAAGTTGGAAGTATTTGATGAAGGGTTTGAGAGCGGTTTGTGGGGTCAGTAGAAGGGAGAGGATTCAGGATTAGGGTGGTGGGGGAGATGGGATTGGAGGAATGTCTCGGTGGGAGAGCGGAAAGGGAATGTTAAGATGTATGCATTTAGGAGAATGGAGGGACAGAGAGTGGTTAGGAGAGTGGGAGGCGGAGTGGATAGGAAGGAGAGGAAGGGGGAGACCAGAAGGAGTGGATGGATGGAAAAAGAGATGCTGGAGGAGGAGGGATGGTGAGGAAGAGGGTTAGGTGTGCGAGGATTAGAGTGGGGTTTGAGGAGTGTGGGTAGGGCGAGATGAGAGGGGGTGTGAATGAGGGAGGCTGTACGCGCTGTACGCACCACTACCCCGCTCAAGCGGGACTAAGGTATAGTATATAATAATATATAATATATATTATATAATATATATATATATATATATATATATTATATATATATATATATATATATATATATAATAATATATAAATATATATATATATATAGATATATATATTAGGGTGACTTTTTTACTGTTTGTGAAAATTATTTATTGACTGTTTTTTCGCGCTACCATTTTCGCTTGGTTCCATTTTATTAAAAAATATTCTGTGTAAAATTGCCGTTCAACTGAGAAAGGAAAGGGTGCCCTTGACTTAAAAATCATAATTACAGGAAAAAAATCAACGATATTTGTTTATCAAGCTAAAAATAAATTATATGCGATACTTCAGTGATGGCAACAAGAATAATCCAATTTGAATACAAAACAACTGAGTCGTATCCCAGCAGTGACGGTCATACCCGTCAGCGAATGGAGAAACGCGCGCTCTAGCAGCTATCGTAAAAGGGAAAGAAAAGGTAGATCTTCGTCTCAAGGACAACAGTTTTCTCTCTGAAGATTCACGGAGTGACAACACATTTTCATGACACAATGTCATCTCTTCATTTACTTGAGAAAATATATTTAGTCGGAAATATTCGCGTGATATCACTTGACGTAGATTGACTTAACGTAAGAAATTGCTAAGTATTATTTTTCAATCTTCGTGTGGTGAAGTTAACTTATCGTAAAAGTGCCAGACTAGCTTTGCAGGAAGTGATGATTCTTTGGGAAGAAAAGCATGAATTCCAACACAGGAGATGAGAAACTGCATCTCAAAATTAAAAGCTTTGTAAAAAGGAATGGAGAAAAAACCGGCTTATAGAAAAAGGAAAGATTTTGAAATGAAACTTGAGGATTTGCTTGACATTTCACATGCAAATGCTTTTACGTGATTACTATTAAAGACGACAAGCAGTTTTTGATTAATTAAAGATTAAAAAGACTGCAGGGATTCATGTACGGAATTGATTACGAGGAACTTGAAAGAGAAAGAAGAGCTGCGGAACGAGAGGAGACAGCCTTGATGAGAAAAGAGCGAAGTGATCGTGAACATAAACTATTACGTAAGTAATGTATTACAAAAAATCCAATAATTCATTACTGATATATTTTGCACATTTATGTTGTTTTATTTGATGTCGTATCACTGAATCCCTTTCCTTTTTTTACAGAGCAAACTGCCGAATTGATGTCGTCGTCATCCTCAAGCAGCAGTTTAGAATCAGATTCCATTGTAGTACCAGTTGCTGGAAAATCCACTGATAATATTGTGCTAGAACATCCTCTTCCACAAGATATGGAAGTATCACGAGAAGCAAAAAGGAAGAGAGGACGCCGTAAACTAATGACTACTAAGCTTGCTTCGACCTTAGATAAATATAAAATTAGTGATGGAGATACAATTCATATTCTGATTGCTACAACCGAGACATGGGTCATGATGTCGATGATTTCATCAACAGGTCATCTATTCACATCGTTAGAAAAAAAGGCAAAGAAAGGGAAATTGAAACTAAGAAACACTTCAAGGACACCAAATTGGAAGCTGCTTTCGTGCATTGGGATGGTAAATTACTACTAGCGTTAACAGGTAAAGAGGCCGTGCATAGACTTCGTGATTCTTTCGAATGGCGATACTGAAGAACTTCTTGGGGTGTCCGTGTTACAATCTTGAACTGAAAAAGAACAGGAATATGCTGTTTGTGAAACTATTGCTGAAATATGTTAAAGCATTGGTTTTCGATACGACAGCAACGAATACTGGAAGTTTTAGAGTTGCGTGCATTTTGATAGTAGATTTTTTAAGAAAAAGATCGCTATTTACCTTGTAGACATCACATATAAGAAATCATTCTTAGAACTGCATTGATCTTCAAAAGATCTCAAAAAGCGTGGTCTGGAATCAATGCTCAGAATTCCCGACCAGGGATTGAAAGCAAAAAGGTCAATGGATACTTGAATCAGAGCGATGTATCTCGAATTCTTGACTTTGTTAGATATACTTTGAGGGAACAGTAGCTTAAAGAGTGTTATAGGGGGGTTTCTAGAATTAACTGCAATCTTCCTTGGCAAAGCACCATCTCATGGAATATCTTTCCGTGTTCCATGGGCTACCCATCTTGCGAGGTGGATGGCAAAAGCTATTTATTGCCTGAAAATCTTTGTTTCATGTTGAATTTGTATTATCACTACAAGAGGAGAACGTGATCTGTGATATTTGTATTTTCCTTGCCAGTGTGTATGTGGATGCATTATTTTCTGCGCCTTCTGCTGCAAAAGCACAGTATCTGAGTTTCAGGGTTCTTACGAAACTTTTTGAGTATC
>JABUQX010019435.1:10000-45207 GCA_015478945.1 Trachelipus rathkii | reverse complement strand
AAAATGTATTGAAGTAAGTAAAAATCTGAGAGAAGAAATGAGAGATTAAAAAATATGTTAGATTTGCAGACCTCCTCTCAGGGTTGCTTTTCGCATTTTCTTTCCTTTAAAAGTTCAAGAAGGAAAACACTTTCCCAAATCAAATCATGCTTCAGACTAAACCATGGTTACAAGGGTTTAATCAATCATTCCAAACTTTTCACCTCCAAAACTCGAGCATCTCAGCCGTGGTAATGAAATTATATATGTGGAAATGCTAATTAAATTAATTTTTTATTTTTAAATCATCTTTTCTAAATATATATATATTAAACCAAAAATAATAAAAAAATACGGTACAGTTCACTTCACAAAATTTCTTTCTACCCACTGAAAAAATAAGCACAAAAACCAGAAAAAAAAATCTCATCTTAACTTCGCCAGTAGGAAAATCATATCGACTGGTGTGAAGAAATTCCGAAAACACCTCAGAAGAAGGGGTTACAAACCATCCATAGGCGTTCAAAAGGTAAGAAGTTTGCAAGATTTCTCCCTCAGAGACCACGCTTTTTCTTCGGATTTTTTAAGAAGAAATCACCTTCCATCAAGAATCCTCAGGACTCTTAAAACCATTTGGGGGTTGGAAGAATAAAAACGTAATTGTTTACCAAATATTTCGCCTCCAAACTTGAGGCATCTTCAGGCAGTAATAAATTGGGGGGTTTGTGGAAATGCTAAATAAAATTATTTTACATAAAAAAAAATTGGTAAAGTGACTTAATGTCTGAAATTTTAATTTATTTTTGGCTTAGTAATTACTTCTTATAAATATGATCTTTATAGAATATTTCTTTTAGCCATTTCCACAAATAAATTTTCCATTACTGCCTTGAAGAGCCTCAAGTTCGAGGCAAAATATGGAACAAGCATTATCTCTTCAAACAATGGTTAGTTCCTAACATACTCATAAGGAAGGCGAATCACTTAGCTAAGCATAAAGGGGGAAAGAGAAAGAAAAAATCCGAAAAAGTGCCTCTGACGAGGAGAAGTTTTAAAACTCTTACCCTTTAACCTTCCAGATGTTGTAAGCCGCCTTTGTCTTAGTATTTTCTTAGTTGATATTCTGAAGTGGATTGATTTCCCTAAACTGGCGAATTGTAGACCGATATTTTCTTTGTTTTTTTTTTTTTTTTTTTTTTATTTTTATGTGGGGGGGGGGGGGGGAATTTTTTAAAAAATTTTGGGAGGTAATTTGACGTTAAATTTTATTTTTTTGTTTTTCTATTACTTTCTTAAATTCTAATTATAATAACAATAAATAATAATAATAATAATGTTTTTCAGAACACGAATATTTGAGAAGTATCCTAATAGTAAATGATAATAACTGGAAAAATTAAAAAAAATAATTTCCTTTAATAATAATTTTTTATTTAATATTAAAATCATTCATGCTCTTTATATTGCTAAATTATTTTTATGTATTTTTAATAATATACTAGTAAAAGTATCCGCCAACACATTGATTTTAAAAAATTAAATATGCAGCTTAGATGAATTTGATGAAATACTTAAATTAAGCTCTTAAATTATAGGGCAGAACATAATCTTTCTCCAGTTTCATGTATAAATTTCCTCACTTATCGGCAGAGAAAGAGAAAGAAAGAGTTTGACAATATAAGGAAAAATATTCCAATTTGCCAATGATGATGATGATTAATCGTCCAATCATTAATATAATATATTATATATATATATTATATATATATATATATATATATATATAAAACAGAATATATATATATATATATATATATATATATTATATATATATATTAAATATATATATATATATAATATAATATACTTCACTTACTTACTTCTTGCCCCGCCCACCTTCAATTTGAGGGCCACCATGCTTCTAGGAAGCCGCGCCACCGCTCGTGATTCCCACAGTCGAGGAGGGGAAGATATAAGAAGTTGCGCGGGCGTCGAGAGCGGAGCACCCCAAAAGGAGGTGCTCTATTGTGTTCTGGGAAATGTGACATCTGGTGCAGGTGTGACATTATCTAATTTGAATCTATATTTATATGTATGTAATTTTGGTGTACCTACCTGCCCTGCTAGTCAATTTGGCCTCTTCTGACAGTGTTTCTTCTATAGGTAAAATTTTGGGGGAAAGGAATATTATTGGGTCGGTTTGTTAAGTACGTGTTAGTAAGTTGAACATGTGCGATATGTGTAAAGCCATAGACCTTTTGGAGGGATGGAATAATTTGTTAAATTCATTGTGGAATTTAAGCTGATGAGAGAGTTTGGGATTTTAATCTGTTGTCAGGGAGTTGGAGAAGCATTTGGTACATGGGTGGTTGGATTTAGTTTTCTGTTAGATTATCCCCACCATCTCCAGTGAATTGAATAGGAAGAAGTATAGTCTTGTCATGTAAATGTTGGATATGGGTAGTTTTAGTGCATCCAGTGATAAATCTAAGGGCGGTGTTTGTGTGATTTGTAATTTTGAGTTAGATTTTGACATGTGACTAACATGCTCTTGCAGAGTCTTAATATTTTTCTAAGGAGTTGTTTGTAATAGTGTAAGAGGTGTGATTTCTGTACTGAAGTTGTGTGGAAGTAGGCAGTTCGGAAGGCTGTTTTAGTTTCCATTGTGTTGATGAATATTTTTGTTGATTGTCGGGGAGATGTCATTTGTGTCATAGTAAGTCCTGAATATTTCTTGGGGTTTTTTTAGGAGGATTGTTGTTCAGAAAAAACTATTGGGTGATTAAGGATTGGTCGTCCGGTAGTTAGAGGAGTAATGAAATTGAGGGGGAGGCGTCATTCTGTTGGATAGTAACACCATGTTTCTAATGTTTAAAGTATTCTTGAGGTGGTGCAGAGTGCGTATTACCGGGATGGGAAATGAGGCTAATTTCGTCTGCGTATGTGATTAGTTTGGTGGAAGGGGGGTAGGGATGGCAGTCTCTGTGAAAAGATTGAAGAGAAGGGAAAATGCCCCTGGACCTCGTTTTTAATTAATGGGAGTGGGAGAGATTTGTTTTGTGCAGAACTTGGCAAAAGAATGCTTAGTGATAAAATTAGAAAGCCTTTTTTATCATTTTTTTCGAGGGGGAATTGCAGGATTTTTGTGGATCTGGACATATCAAAGGCTTTTATTATGTCGATTGCCGTAAAATGACTATGGTGATGGGATTTTGAAACCATTATGGTTGGTAAGGGAGGTAAAGGGCGTAGTTGTGAGTGTGCTTTTAAAAGCCGTGTGGAATTCTGGAGGTGATGAGAGAGGAGATTTTTTTAATATTAGTTTCATCCAGCATTTACTGATGAAGAGGAGAGAAATGGGTCTTTTTTAGGTTTGAAGTTTCATGGGATATGAATGCATGTTTCACAGATTTGAGGTATATAATTTAGTTCCAGATTTTTTGAAATTTCTGTGATACATTGGAGCTTTTTCATTGATTTTAGATATAAGTATGAGATGAGTCTTCCGTAGCTGGAGAATTTAAGCGTTGATTATTTTCTGATAACTTTCGATTGTAAAGGGGCAGAGGTTGTGGTCTAGATAGTTCTATTTGTTTTTTCCTTTATTGGTGTGGGTTGGTTTGCGAGAGGTATTTGGGCATAATGTTTTGCTAGTGGTCTATGTTTTGGAGATGGAGGGAGTATCAGTAAAGGGGTATTCGTGGAGTATATATTATTATATATATATATATATATATATATATATATATATATATATAATATCATTATATATATATATAATATATATATATATATATATATATATATAATATAATATAAATATATAATAAATATATATATATATCGTAGCTGGGCGTTTGCGCCACCGAGTTGCTCCTATGCGCCTATGCGCCACTATCAATTGTAGGCGCAAAGGCGCATAGCCGCAACAATTTTTAAAAAGGCGGCTAAGCAAAGGGGCACAGCCAATTCTCTGCGCCTATAGCCGCCCCTCTATGAACATGAACAAAGCATTTTACACCTAAAAATTTAGAACTTAGAAGTCATGGTTTCAAAACTTGTTAATATATAAACTAATAGAACAAAACTTTTATATACTATATATAATATATATATATATTATATATATATATAATATATATATAGTATATATAATATATAATAAAATAGAATATATATAATTATATATATACTTATATATATATATATATAATTTATATATATATATTATATATATATATATATATATATATATATATAACTAAGTTCAGTAGTTCTTAACTACAAAATAAATATTGCAAACTATGGCTCTGAAAATTTTCAACTCTTCAGCGCTCTGCTGAACCTTACCTGGGAAAAACCATGCGACCCAAGGATCATGGAGGAGGAATGAGACGTTAGATATTAGTTTACATGTTTTAATTACAAAATTAAATAAATGTTTTTCCTCCTTATAAAAAGCACTTTTATTATCCACACTAAAGTTTACTTTCAAAATAAAATTAGCAAACAGCCAACCGGCCGGCAAAATTCGCAGGCGCATAGCTTGATGGACAAAAATATAAGGCGCTAAGGCCACTAGGTCCCGCATAACGCATAGCGGCAGCGCACTCAAAAAAAATTAATAGCGGCCCAGCTCTATATAATATATATATTAGATATATATAATATATATATATATATATATATAGTAATATATAAATATATATATATATATATATATTATATATATCATATAATAAATATAATATAAGCTATTATATAAATATATATCCCATTTACTCTTTTTTTGCCATTAAAAAAACCACCCTGAGTGTAGTTGGCAGCTTCTTTAGGTTGGCATTCCACTTAACCTCACTATTTCTAGTTTCTAAGTTTACAGCTAGCTGAACTATAGGGAACTAACTTACTAACTTCCCAGAGCCTCAGATTATGGTCATAATGATGTCGAAGTTTAAATAATATAAATTCAAATATATTACTTAATTACTTTACTCACGATATTCCTGTTGTGTCATTACTATCAATTGCATGTAACGAAAGCAAATTTACTTTTACTAAGTTCACCAATAAGGCAATGACATTCATTCAGCAATTGGAATTGATCAATGTCTGTTACCAAAAATATATGTTTAAGTTTGTAAATTTTATATCTAATTTATTAATTTGTCAAATAATACTAAAATGATATTACAAAAAGATTTAATTATTATTTTATTTTTATCCTCAAAAATGGAAATTAAAAATAAAAAGCCCAATAGAACCAACTGGACTTTTTTTTTTTTTTTGGGGGGGGGGTGAGGTCAACCCTTTTTAAAATAGCTATTAGTCACTAAAATGATAAACTCTGTGGCTAAAAATATTTTCCAAAACTGCAATCTTAAAAATATATAAATTTTATTCCCTTAGGGTTTTTCCCTTTTTTTTGCGTCAAAATATAATAAGTTGGCCGCTCGATAATTTTTTAAATCTTTTATGTTTTGCATGGCGTAAGTATCCTGGAAAGTTCAAAAACCCACCGTTTCTTTGTAGATTACTCTGGTTGTAACAGGGTGAGCCAAAATGTTTGACCAGGTGGAGCAAAATTTATCACTTAATAGAGGTAACATTTTAAGTCATATCTCCATATTGGTAATTCTTATACCAAATTTCATAGAGAGTGATTGTTAGGGATACTTTAGGTACATTTGGCCTTTTTGTTTTCTTTTGGGGAAAAAAATATTTCACCATGAGAAAATGAAATCCGAAAAATTGTGTTAAAAAATCGAAGAAATATTTCCATTTTCGCGGGTGTATTATTAAAAGAAGGAAATAATTTAACGATATAAAATTTTGTGATGATACATTACTAAAGTAGGGTTTAACTAAAATTATTTGAATTTGTAAATATTTTTAAAAAATTTACAGGTGTCCAAAAACTCAATTTTTTCGGAAAACGGTACTTGAAACCTATTATCTCTGTGGTTAAGTTCTAAAATCTGAAATTTCACACATTATACTACTACCATAGATGTTCCTTTCACCTGCAATATTGACTTTGGTATGTGCTTGTTTTAAGAAATACAGCCACTCAAAAATCCAAAAAAAAATTTTTTTAAGTGTTTTGAAAGCTATTTATTATAGTTATATATAGTTCAAGACAATACATAGAAAAATAATAGTTTGCATCAAGGAGAAATGAAAACAATGTTAAAAAATTTAATTTATGTTTAAAATACATAAGAATGTACCATTATATCTACGGAAAGACAAAATAACTAAATAAAGATGAAATATATACATATATATAATATATACTATATATATATAATAAAATAAATTATTTATATACATATAATTATTATAGATTTTTAATATAATATAATTAATAATATATATATATATATATATATATATATATATAGATATATATATATTATATATATATCTCATATAATACCATTATACAAAAAAAAAACCTTATTAAATATAAAAATAATAATGTTGCATATACGGTTTATATAATATATATAATAATATATATATACTTATATATATATATATATATATATATATATTATATATATATATTATATATATATATTATCATATATAATATATATAATATATATATTATATATATATATATATATATATATATATATATATATATATAATAAGTAATATATATATATATATATATATATATATATATATAATATATATTATATTATATACTTTGCGCTGTATCTGTGATTGTCAGAAGAAGAGAGATTTCTTCGAAAACTATTTTACTATGTTTATTTCTGCCACATTAATACATTTTATTTCAAGCATCAGAAAAGTTTTTCGTAAAAATATTTTTCATTGGCATCCATACTCGATCACAAATCTGACATCTTGAATGAAGTTCTGGGTCCGAAAGGATGATAAAAAATATATGTAAACATCATCGTTCTCCACACATTATTTCTTTTACCTTTCTAATCCACCATTGGTCATTCATATACGCAAGCTACTGTGTCATTTATCTACTACACTTAATGAAACAATTTTGCTGACACAGTCGTCTTCGTAAACGTCAGTTTTTGAGGTTGGATAGCACCTAATTATTGCTCTCTGAAAGTGGAAAGAATTTTTAAATTTTTGTTCCCTTAATTCCAAAAATTTTCATATTCTCTGTTTAAGTCTCAATGTGTCATTTGAATTTCTTCTCTCTTTTACGAGAAAAATAATTAATCCTCTTATTCTCTTTGACAGAATGTGAATATATTGGCCAATATTAAGAATTTGTTGTGTTGTTGTTCTTTGTAACTTTGCTTAATTAGCGCTTTGTTGTTCCTCCAACCCCATCACAGCGCATTTTCCCGTGGCACAGATGCAAAGAAATGCCATTCAGCTTTTAATGCGAAATCTATTTGGTGATGGCAAATGTTAACAAATTTTTTTTATATTTATACTGCTACCACTTCCATCTAAAAAATATACTAGCTTTTCAACTTTAGCAAATTATGTTTTAATATTATGTACTTACATATGTTTGGAAGACGTGAACAACTGATGTGTTTTGCTCTAAGTAGTTACTTAAAGCACAAAAAGAGTGACTTCTTAATTTACTATTTTCATCTCTAAAATAAAGAACAAATGGGTGCAAAGTAGCTTGGTCATTGACCCAATGATACCCTTGAAATTCGTCTTGGACTACCTACGTGTAGTTCTCGGCAAAATCAGCCAAGATTATGCATTCATTTTCAGAACGTTTTTCTTTCTTTTCTTTCAAAATTTTCGATTGAATTTTAGAAAAATAATCTTCTTTTGTAGATTTGCAAATTTCAACCATTGAAAAATTGATGAGTAATATATATATAATATATATATATAATATATATATATATATATATATATATATATATATATATTATATAATATATATATATTATATATATAAATATAAATATAGTAATAATAGATATAATAATAATAAGTTCCAACTAACGAATCAAATAATATTATAACAAAATTATATTATATAATAATATATCAACTTTTAAAATTATTGAGTTAATTTTGTCATTTACAGTAATTATAATGTACATTCTTATGTATATTAACCATAAAATTAAATTTTTTTAACATTGTTTTCATTTCTCCTGATGCCACACTATTTCATTTGACTATTTATTGTCTTGAACTATAATAACTATAGTTATGTAATTACATTAGTGCACTTAAAATTTTTTTCCTTTTTTGGAAATAAATCTTGAAGGCTGTATGTTCTTAAAACAAGCAAATACCAAATTCAAATATTGCAGGGTGAAAACATCTATTATAGCCAGGTATAGTAAGATAAGTGAAGTGAAAATTTTCACATCTTTTAACACTTACCCATCAGAATATTAGGATTCAAATTACCGATTTCACGAAAGAAAACTTATTTTTGACACCCTGTAAAGAATTTTTTAAGAAAATATTTACCAAACTTCAACATAAGAATTTAAGCAGTTCAACCCTACTTATGATGATATCATACACACAAAGATTTTATATCGTAAATTATTCAATATCCTTCTTTATATACACCCACGCATAAATATGGAAAATTTATTCATATTCAACACAATTTTTTCGGGATTCATTTTCATGGTGAAAAATAATTATCCCAAAAAAAAACAAAGGCCAAATGTACCTGTAACAGATATCATATATAACAAATCATCTCTATGAAATTTAGAGTATAGAATTACCAATATGGAGAATATGACTAAAATTACTCTATAAGTGATTAAATTTATGCATCCACCTGGTCAATAAAATTCTCTGCCTCCTACCTGTTACCAAACCAGATAAAATCTACAAAACGAACGGTGGTTTTGAACTTTCCAGATACATTAACGCCATGAAAAATATAAAAGTTTTCAAAAATTAGCGAGGTCCATCAGCGGTACGGAAAAATGCGACTAGACCCTATATGGGTATATGAGTGCCACAAAGAAATTTTTTTTGGAAGAAAGCAAATTTTTTAATTTCCTTTTTGTTAAAATAATAACTACAACGTTTTTTTAACAAAAAAGTTATACCCCTTCCTCACGAATCTGCTCCTCCTTAATCCCTCACTCTGCATTTCTTCAGTTAAGTCATGATGAGAATCGAAAATACCCAATAACAATACGCCCATCCAATAAAAACTAGGAAAAAATTTATGATACATAAGATAACTATCTTCATCTTGTCGAAGTTTAACTTTCTACACCGTAAAACCATTAATTTAAAAAATATTATAGATTACAGAATTACAAAACCTTTGAAACTGGAAACATTGTCTGGTTAAATTTCTTCATCAAAAGCAAGGGAAACTCAACCATTTAAAAAAAGGTATATTATCTCAATGGCCAACCTTACATTAGGATTCATAATTCATTTGGGTCGAAATAAAGACATTGAAAAACGTTAGTTTATCACATTCAGTGGACAAAAGGTTGGAAAAAACTGACTAAAGAATAGAATACTCATCTTTGTATGGATTAATCTGGCTACCTCTCTGATTCTCCAACAAAAATCCCCCTGACCCGAATCCGTATTCCCTACCAACTCTTGCGTCATGTCTTCAGCTAGATATTGTGGAGAAATAAAAATCTCTTTTTGATTTGGAGAAACAATAAGTACATTATTAGCATTACAAATTGATGAAGAATTTAAAAGAACTCTCTCTAGTTTTTTCCTGTCTACCTCTCGCTTTTTTTTTTTTTTTTTTTGAAAATGGGGAAAAAGAAATTTTACAAATTTTTCAAGTTAAAATGATAAATGAAGCAAAAAACAAAAAAAAAATAATCAGTTTTGACTATAACTACATTTGATGGCTATATTTTATCTACATTTGCAGTATGATAAGAGATAGAAGACCAGTGATATATGAAGAATTTAAGTTGTATTTATTCAATGCAGTAAAGTATTGTTGGTTGTCCTATATTGATCGATCAAGATATCGTTAAACATTGAAATTTTAAAAGTCTTATTAATAGGATGATTGAAGAGCTTAGAGATTAGAAAGTCGTAAACAATGAGATCGTCTAGGTACCACATCCAGATATATTTCAGAAACAATAGTTCATTGGAGCTTGTTTGAACAGATTTCATTTGAAGAAGTTCCGTAAGAATTTTTTATTATTATTATTTTATTATTATTATTATTATTATTATTTATCTATTAATTATTGTTGTGTTGTGTTCTGGCTGTATTATGTTGTTGTTTTGCATGTGCTTTACAATTAAACTTAATCATTACAAATTACTTTCCAACAGAAAGAAATAATTTTACCAGACATATATGTCAAAGATGGGATTGAGATAAAAAATGAGTCATTGAGTTTTAAGGAAGAATATTTGGAGTCTGATCAAAATATTGAACAAATTTCTCAATTAGAAGGAAGTCTGGTAAGAATAGACAATTAAAAGGTTATTTTTTTTATTTATTATGAATTTCATTCAATTTTCTTGTATGAAATTTATTAGTTAATTATTATTTATTATTATCACTAGTGTGATAAAAATTTTGTGTGACTTTAATTCCCAAGTTACAAGGGTCGCAATTTTGGTAGGTTACTCAAATGTCTATTTGAATTCCTATAACTCCCTTCTGTTTCATGATAAAGACCCTTTTAAATCAGCAATGAGAGAGTATTCCTCATAGTTCAAACTTCAAACCTCTTATTGCTTTAAATACCTTTCCTGTTAGTTTAACCCATTGATGTGGAACCTGCGGCCTTAAGGCCACATGTGGCCTTCTGGATCATCAAGTGTGACTTTCTAAGTCTTATGGAAAAAAAAATCTCCTAAAACAAATACCCAAACTATACTTTCAAAGTGTTCCATATTACCCTTTATTCTCACTTTTCGTATGACCTCCAATACTTGCAGATTACAGCTCTTGCCACTCCCAAATAAAATATCTTTTTCTTATTATTTACCGCAGTAAATATAATATTTTCAATAAATGAAATATATACAAATTAAGATGATCAAGTTTGGTACCTACACTCTCACCACCTCAATATGTTCTTCTAATTAATTTACTTTATATTTAAACATATTATAAAAGGGCCAATAAGTGATACTATCTGAAAGGATAAAAAATATATATACTTGAATTAATAAATAAAAAACAAAAACTTAAGTAAATCATGCGGGACCAAAAGGCTCAAGAGAAGAGTAACAAAATGGATAATGAAGCCAAGCAGAAGCAGCAAACCCCACAACCTAAAACAAAACAAAAAACCTTCTTATATCTTTCTCTCCTCTCTCTCTCTTTCCCTTCCACATACTCCTTTATATCACTAACATCCACTCTACTTTTGGTAAACACATCCGCCAGCTGGTGCTTTTTATCAACCCATTCTACTCTTGAAACTTTCTTCTCATCCATCATGATCCATTTAATCCAAGCTATGTCATTCCTTAAAAATTTACTCTGTACTTGAGTAAATCGCGTTCTTCAGAGTCTTACTATCCGTATACACGACCACCTCTAGTCTTTCGCCCCCATTCAACTGATACCACAACTCTTCTACATATATGCCAGCTTGTATACCTTCTATAAACGCAATCGCCTCAGCTTCAATCGTAGACCTTGCAACCCTCTTTATGCATTTAGATTTCCACGAAATTGGACACCTATTCCCATTCATATCTTTCAAAGCTACAATTTAACCCATCTGAGGATTCACCCTGCCTTCCATTCCATACGGCACATCAGTATAAACTTCCACCACAATCTTACCCTCCAGCTTACTCAACCAAACCCCTAACTCAACCTCTTTCTTCCTTTTCAGAATGTTTATCAACTTTCTCATTTCATCCACTTTACCACCCTTAAAAAACCTACTCCTATCACTCACATCATAACATAAATCAGGTCTTGTCTGCCCACATAACCAATTCATTTGCCCCACCAAAGATCTATATGTAGTCAATTCTTTCTTTTTTCATCTCTCTCTCACCAAAAAACTCCCTCTTATCTGGCACAAAGATACCATCCATGTACTGCTTTTGCTCCATCCATAATCCCTCCTTTTGTTCCTGAATATTCACTCCGATATATCTAAATCCCCTTGCATCTACTGTTCCTATTTTAACCTTCTCCTTTAATCTCCCTATAACATTATCGAGAAACCACTGGGATCCCCCAAAACAAAAATCATCAACATACATACACATAACTCCTTCCAACTGATCCCCTTTCTTCCACATAAAAAAGCCGGTTCAAGCCTACTCTTCTTTCCTCCTAGCTCAGTGATCACATCTACCACCTTCACATACCAGGCACGAGCAGCATCTTTTAAACCATATACCGTCTTCTGTAACTCCCAGACATAACCCTCATCCTCTGCTTCTTTAGGAGGAGCCACATAAACACGCCTTTTAATCTTGTCACCCTGTAAATATGCAGCCTTCACATCAATAGAATGACATTCCCAACCTTCCATCTTAATCACACTTAAACACAATCTCAACAAATCCCCGGAACAAGTAGGTGCTTCCGTTGCCAGTTTCTTCAAAACCTCTAGCAACTAACCTAGCCTTACACATCATTTTACCCTCTTTCATTTTCTCTATTATCACCCACCGAAGAGATATACATTTCTGACCTTTATCTTTAACCTTGTTAAAAACCTCGTTCGCCTCCCAGTTGTCCATTTCTTGTATCTTGGCTTCTAACACTCTTTCATCACTCTCCTTTCCAATCAATCAAACCTCTTCATCCTCACTAATACATTCAATATACTTGTAATTCCTAAAATCAATCCATCTATTTTCACCACTCCCAACATCCTGTATGTTATAAGAGTCACTCCATTTCTTACTTTTGGCCTTACCGGCCCTACCTAACACTCTAACCTCAATCTGTTCATTGCTATCCTTATGCACACACCTATACCTTTTACCTACATTCACCTTAACATCACGTACTTCATCCACTGTCGCCTGTTGTTCCTCTTGCTCCTCTTGATCCACTGGATTATTCACCACCACAACTTCAACAAAGTCATCCCCGTCTTCTTCTCCCCCCACTTCCTCTTTCATTTCGGTGTTTTCATTCCCCTTGTCTTCATTGTCCACTGCAACCCTGTCTTTGTTATTGTAGTCAGTGCCATTCGTAGGAACCTTGGCTAATCTTGTAATGTGTACTCTCGCAACCTTCCTAAGTGTACCACCATGTTTTACAATTACAGTTTTCCCATCCCTACCTATCACTTTCTTTATCAATCTCCCTCTTGTAATACACATTCTCACCTGGCTCAACCAAATCCATCCTATATTCCCTTATCTGGCCCTTTATCGCCCTCTTTAACCTATCGTCACCCTCCTGTTGAATGTGTATCAGCCTACTCTTTTTAATACCTTCCAAATGCTGTAAGAGAACCTCACTTTCAATCCCTAACACGCCCATACCCTCTTCATCCTAGCTCGTACAATTAGGAACCTTAACATTTTTTCCAAATACCAATTGATTTGGTGAATACCCCTTTTTGTTCAATAAACTATTTTTGGCAGCGACAGACCACAATAAGCTCACATCCCTATTCATCCCTTCATCTTTCATTTTTCTTAACGAATCTTTCAACAAACCCACCGTTTTTTTGCATTGTCCGTTACTTCACGGACTCTCAGCAGCAGTTACCCATTGAGTCATGCTGAACCTCTCACACAAACATTCATTTCTTCGTTTTGAAATTCTAAAACGTTGTCACTTAAAAACCTTTCAGGTGCGCCATATATACTTATCCATTTTTTCAAGATCTTTCCCACAATCTCTTTCGGCTCTTTATTTTTAACCCAAACTGCCTGACAATACTTGTGCACAAATCAACTAACACCAAAAACCTCTGACCTTCTATCTCCCCTAAATCCATTGCCACAGTCTCATTAAAACCCTTTGAAATAGGGAACCCGACTATAGGTCTACTTGGCGTCCTTTGAAATCTAACACAAACATCACATTCATCACTTACCCTATCTATAACCTCTTTCAGTCCCTTCCCCTCTATCCCTTCAAGATCTTTACCATAAGCATCCCTAATCAAATCCCATAGTCTACCTTTACTGGCATGTCCAAATTGAATGTGTAATTTACGCACGACCCATTTCCTTTCTTTCTCGTGCATTAAATATTCCTTTACCCTGCCTCCCTATCAAACACCTTTCAATCGTGACCCTTCACGCAATCATAGATTGATATGACCTTTTTCATCCAACTTACATTTAACCCTCATATCATTCAATACACCAATCCTTACTTCATTTGTTCCCAAATCTAGACTTATTTCCATATTCCGTAACGACTCATAACCCAACAACCACGGAACATCACCCTGAACTACCTCAGTACATAATGAAAAACATTTACCATTAATACAACACGGAATATTCATTCTTTTTACACCTTTATAATTCGTTTCACCAAACCCATAATTCACATTTATATCTTCCTTTGACTCCATAGCTTCCTTTCTCTCCCAGCTAGTCAAATCTCCCACCACTCGTCCTAGTCACTTGTCACCAATCACATTCTGAGCACATCCAGTATCTATTATAGCACATATCTCGTCATACTCGAATCTTTCATCCTTCTCACCTTCAGTACACTCCTTATCTTATTGAAATATACTTTGTATCTCTCTCACGTACCCACATTCTCTCTCTTCACTCTTTCTTTTTCATCTGTTTCCTTTCTATTGTACACCATTTGTTTGCTTCTTTCGCCTCCTTCTTCTTGCACCTTTCCTGTTCTATACTGATAACTCTGAGGACAATTCAAACCGAAATGATACAAAGACCCACAGACCACACATTTCATCACTCTTCCATACCGATCCCTTTTATTTGTCCTTTGTTTTGCACCATGTTCACATTCCCCCTTTTGTTCTTGTCTCTCTCTGCTTACCCATCCACTTCTTTTATTTACACTCCTATTACCAAAACCTTCACATATATTCAACAGAGCATTCTTAAACACCTTAAACTCCCAAGCGTCCTTTCCACAATACGCTAGCACCATTTGTCTCTGATTGTTATCCACATTAGCTCCTTCTAGTAAATGAACACACTTCATATCTTCTCCCAAATCAACTTTTCCAACAACTTGACACTTTTTCTCTATCACTTCATACCTATTCACATACTTCCTCATTGTCTCATCTGCTCCCCTCTTGATATAGAAAAATTCAGGTATTCTATCATACCGATCCCGCTGTTGTTCTTTCCATACTTTTTGTCCAATTCATGCATAATTTTCTTCACACCTTCTTCTTTCTCCAATCCCTCCCATTCAACGTCACATACACCTTCAAACGCCTTGTCTCCTAAACTCATTAACACTCTCGGCAAGGACTTATAATTTTTTTTCCCTTCCACCTTATTTACAAGATGATTCCCCCACCTTTTTTCTCCACATTTCTCATATACATACTTGTCCACTATATCCCCTTTAAAGGGAGGACATAACCTTTTTGTTCTTACCTCTGTCACCGATTCACCACTTCCAGTTGCTTTTGATTCCTTTTCATTACTCATTATCTCCCCGTAGCGTGACGTAACTACGCTCTGCTACCACTGAAAAAAAATTCTCCTAGCTAAATATACCCCAAACTATACTCTTAAAGTGTTCCACAATACCTTTATTCTCAATAAAAAAAATTCAAACTCTTTTAATTAAAATTTTGAAAACTAATGAAATAAATAAAAATGCATATTCATTATAATAAGGACAGCATAAGAAAGGCGAAGAAATGATAGTATTTGGAGGTTAAAAAAAAAAAAAAAAAAAAAAAAAAGTAAGCGAGTGCAGAAAGAGTTGATAAGAAAAGGACCTAGACTCCATCCCTCCAATAAGGGAGAATTGGTGTGTGGGAAATCCCGATATGGACGTATACTTCATTAAAAGGACAGACAACACTATATGTAGCAAGCACAAAGGGTGCTCTGAAAGAGTTCTAACTCCGCCTCAACTAGAAACATGTGAGAGGAAAAGTAACAAAAGGAAGAAAGAGGAAAAAAAAAGGAAAGAGAAAAAAATAAACATTCACGGAAAAAGAAATAACAAGAATATAAAGAAAACCAAAACCAAATAAGGGGAAGAATAAACCAGAGAGTTAACTAGGGTGGGAAGATTAGGCTAAGGCTTTCCGAAAAAAAAAAGTTAGTGGTCTGTGTGGTCCAAAGGTAAATCCGTAGATAGGACTGATATTCTCAATTAACAAATACGGGCAATGAACTCGGTGATCGGACAAAGACCTCGAGTAAAATAATCGGGCATGGTCTTGTTCTTGACCGCCCACAAAAACCTTAATAACAAGGGAAAATAAAAGTAAGTCGGACAGGTTTTCCTTATAAAACACTCGCTTGGTACAATTCGCGTAGTGTGCCTGTCCCGACGGCGGCAAGTAGTTCACTAGACCTATCCACGAATCTAAGCATCGACTTAATTAACCTTCTGGTCATGTGCCTTCCAAAATTGAAAAAAAAGGAATTAAAAAGTAAATATAAAAAACGCTGCGCGCAAATATCTGAGCCATGGTCACAATCCGCACGAGTAGTACTGACTGCTTACGAAGAGGAGTCAAAATCCAGCAATAAAATCTAGCGGTATCGACTCTCAGTCGCGACATCTCAAAGAAGGAGGAGATTGTTAGCAAGAGAAACGGTGACAACATAACCAAATGCCGACGTAACTTTACTACTATTACTAAAAGAATCAGATAAGAGGTTCAAAAATAGAAACTAAAAGGGAAATTAGAATCAAAAGATGCAGTTCAGCTTACCGTTCTACGGAAGCGGATATAGGGGACACCGACCGCAAAGAAAATCCTCGGCAAGCTTACACAAAAAAGAAGCAAAAATACCAAGAGGAAAATAAATCTTTGTACTAGCTTCACCGAAAGGATTCACATGTAAGAACACAAATAAGATTCATCAAGCCGAAAAGATTTTTGAGAGAACTAAGGGTCAGAAGAGAAGGATACGAATTCCAGTTGGACTATTTATAAAAGTCATACTGGCTATCTGAGTAAAGGTTAGAAACATTATAATGTTTTCAAAAATTCCAGTTTAAGGTAGATTCAAAAACTTTGGATAAACAGAGGTAAAAGAAATACGACAATAGTTGAGGGATGAGTGCTTAAATAGGTCCTACTCTTTCAGAACAGGTTGAATAAACACAACCTTTCAGAACGAATTGTAGTGAAGTTTAGTTCAAGAGTGCTCAAGAATTGGGTGATGCGAACACTGAGATTCATAAAATAGAGGCATCAGCATTTAAATAAGATTCAAAATCTTAAAGAGAAGCAAAATACTTAAAAAAAAAAAAAAAAAAAAATTTTCCATTGGGGAAAAAGTAATAGTAACAAAAATTTTAAATATACAATAAGAAAGACATAGTTTAAATCAAAGAAAATCTAAATTAAGAGGCACAAAATTAATTTTTTATTTATAGTCAAATCCCTCATACCCTTAGTTGATTAAAAAACTAATCCAACTTTTCTAACAGTTTAAATTTCCATTTTGTGGTGCAGAGTCTGAAAAGAATTTATCCCGACATGAGATCCTCAGCCACTTAAATCAACTTAAATTTCTTTGTCATTATTTTATTTCTAATTCTGTTTTGACTTATTTTTCTGTAGTTTTATTTTATTTTTCTCCCTTTCAAGTTTATCCCAATTTGTGTCACTATTTCGATCTAATTATAATACCTTTAAAAGTCAATGTCATAAAATAATAAATTTTTATTTAGAAGTGAAACCACTTTAAAATCTATATTTCATTTTCATTTTCGAGGTAAAGGGTTTCACACCCATTCTCGTTCCCAAAAAGTTCACTCAGCCTTTGACTTAATTACAGTATATAAAAGGGTACGGTACAAATTTCGACTGTGCTCACGCTGTTACAATAACATGAAAGAAGGATTTGCAGTTCAGGGGAGTGTGGATGAAGGTCAAAGAAAGAGAGGTCAACCCTATGCCTCTCCATTTTTTTATTTTTCAAACAACATATTAAGAGTGGGAATCTGGGCTATTCATACGCCCCATCCTTCAATAATATTTTTTCCTTTTTTTCTGTCTTTCCTATCGAGGAATGTGACAAGGTACAGACGACTTCAGAGATTACTTTGTTATTAATGACATTTATATTTAATATTTATATTTTTATTTAAATATTTATTTATATTTATTATTATTTTTTTGAGAATTTTTTTTAAAGAACTGGGCCGACCAAAAACGAGAATGTGATGAGATAAAATTCAGTAGGAAAAAGCGAAAAGATGAAACTGTAAAATGCTGGAAGTTAAGATCAAATTATCCACAATGGAGGAACAAGATTTCATCAAACCCCAAAAAAAAATAACAAAAAAAAACATTTTATAAAAATAAAATAGACTTTCAGACCAAATCTAAAGGCAACTAAGTTTAGGCAAAATACCTTTAATTCCTTGTCACTCAACTTGTTGATCCACACCAACGAAATTTTGACGTCAAAAGGGTGCCCCAAAAATTCTTCTTCATCGAATCGAAACGTTTTTGAATCTTTTTCTTTTGTGGTTCTGCAACAATGAAAGTTAGATTTTGCAGAGTCATAAATTTTCTACAAAAGAGATTTTTGTAATAGATAATAATTAATAATAATAATAATAAAATTATAAAATAATAATAATAATAATAATAATAATAATAATAATAATAATATTTTTTTCTTTCTATATCCTCCCTTTTGTTACACTAGATGTGTAGTAGGGTGCGTAACATGCATGAAAATAGGATAGTTAAGTAGTTAGAGCATGACCGCAGTCAAAAAGAAAGTCCACCCTCCTACCGTCCCCTCAATACCTTCTAAGTAAGAGCTCGTCTTAGTAAAAGAATCCACCCAAGGGCTTCACAGAACTGCGACGGACCATCACTGCACTGGTATCTCGTCAATGTAGGGTTAATCCCTTTGCACAGGTGGGCCACACCAGATCCCCTCACCAAAACCCCCTCCATTCACTCCTATTATGAACCTTCTCGCCTCTGCCCCAAAACTCAACATTCTCTCCTTCAAGACATTCGTTTTTACTGGGACTCAAATCCACTTTTCTCTTCCCAGTCTTCTTTGTGTGTCGTGGTGATTAGCCATTAGGGAACACCCACGTAACCTAACTTATATGATTGTCATTCATCCTTTCCTCATGACCAAAAACTATGGTGAGATGTTGTTTTCGCTACTTTTCGGGCTTATTCCCTTCATTACTCCCCTTTGTTCGTACTCTACCACACAAAACTCCCTCCCTTAAACCACGTTCATTCCTCATTTCAGTTCAATTCTTTTCACACCTTAAAAAACCTAAATGTGATGTGACATGTTTGTAGAAAGCGCGGTGTGAGCCTAGACGGATGTGTAGTTTGCTGTATTGTGTGTTTCTGCTTGTCAAGTCGTTACCAAAATTCTGAGTCGTTCTATTTATACATTAACACCCGGACAGTTACAACATACCATCACGCAAAAACCGAGGCGCACTCAAGGACCTTAGTCCTTTGCATCCAGAAATTCAAGAATTAATTTGCACCAGCCCACAGTCCAACCTAATTTCCCCTTTCTACTACACTTTGCATATCTATTCCCTTTATCCCCCACATATAGCTGAGTATATGTATATACACCCACCATTTCTTGGCGCTCACTTCACCTATTACCTCCCACTATTAACATTAATTTTATCTATTTGTTACATTTCATTATTTTATTCTTTTATACCACTTTACTATCGGACATACATACTTTTGATCCATTCAGAACCTACCACCAACACCAATATTGAACTAACACCTCCCACAAAGCTCCCTATTGAAGTTCCTTGTCGATTTTATCTCTTGATGCAGGGGGGACCGATATGAAATAAAATTTTTTATTCGAATGGTATCTTGGCTCATTTTCTTATCATTTGTTTCAATGTGAAAGATTTGAGTCTACACAGGGCCTTTACCAATTTCTATTATTGATAACAGGGATTGGCAATGGTGTTGTGGTGTGATTTTTTTAAAAAAATGTGCGATGTTTTGTTATTGCTAAATATTTGTGTGTGGGATATTTTTTATCTTTTTCTATTTTAGTATCGTAAATCGGTCACCGCGGATATTATAATTTTGAACTTGCAAATTTTATATTTCCACGTGGACGTACGAAGCGAAAACAAAGAGAACAATGGGAAAGAATTTAAAAAATATCACAAATTGATTTTTTTTAAAAAAATCAAAAAAAATCACCAAAAATTTGCCATCCCTGATTTCTAAAATAGCCACCTTGTTGCTTTCACCAGTCAAGTCCTTCAGATTACTGACACACTCTTCTCCAACAATTATATGGCTTTGTGTTGATAATTACCAGGCATAACCGTAGATCTTCCCTTTCACCACGGTTGTATTTGATTTTTTTAGGGCCAAACATAATTTTCTTTTATACCAAAATTTGGTATATTTGATAAAATTAGTATAATGAATTCAAAAACACAGTCAATATCATCGGAAATTATTTTGTAAAATTAATTATTATTATTACTTAATTAATATACTTTAGTATTGTAATTAAGGTTTTCTTAACTATCAACTTTTTAAAAGTTATTGAGTTAATTTTGTTATTCCTTTATTGAACAAATGCGATTAAGTCCTGGGAAATCAAGTGCTCATGCAGCGCTTGCGAGTATAACATTCGATTTGCTGATATACTAGTCAGCTTATGATACACAGTGCAACGCCGTAAGTGCGCTACAGTGCGTGGCACTAGCTAGCTCATATACGGGTATGAATACAAGTAACTCACTAAACCTAAAGTATGCATCATTACAACTTTGAACTCCTGAAATTTAGAAAAAAAAATTTGCCTAAAAATTCAAAAAAATCAAAAAAATCATGATTTTTTCATAAAAAAAATTTGATTTAATCAACTGATTAAATCAATTTGATTTAATCAGCGCCATCCCTGCCTACAACACCCAATAAACTAATTCCCCTAAAGTTTATACAGTTTCCCCTTTATTTCCCCTTACCTTTATATAAGTACTATTACAGCCCTCCTGTAATTCCTCAGAACTTTACCCTCCACAAATGCTTTTTACACAATTCCCATCTCCAGTCAATCATAATCCAGACTCCATTCTTAATCTTTTCACCAATAATTCCATTTATATCTGCGGATATACCATCTTTCATCTTTTTAATATTAATAAATCATTATTATTATCAAGAGGAGAGAAATATTATTATTATATTTATATTTATTATTATTATTATTATTATTATTATTATTATTATTATTATTATTATTATTATTATTATTATTATTATTATCCACCTTCTCTCCCGCAGATTGGGTGTAAGGTGCGTAACATGCACCGGAAACAGAAAAGTAGTAAAAGAATATGACGTAAGTCGAAAAGAAAGCCCAGCCTTACCGACCCCTTTATATCTTTTTCAAGTGAGAACTTCGTCGCATTCAAGAAAAATCCACCCTTTAACGTAAAGCTTTCTAATCTTGGGGACCGTCACAGACATTACTATGGTATCTCGTTCAATGTGGGGTTCGTCCCTTGGCCCAAGTGGGCCAAGAACTCATAACTCCCCCCAAATCTCCAACAAAAACCCCGCCCATTCACTCCTTATTATGCACCTTTCTTCTTCGCGTCTCTGCCAAAACTCATTGTTCTCCTTTCCAGGCATTCCTTTACTGAACTTAATCCACTTTTTCTTCGGGTCTCCCCAGCCGGGTCTAGTACCCATGCACACTCAGCACTATTACCATTCGGTTAACCAACCGATTTATATTCCAGTCCTTCCAAATTGGACTAACCATTCAAAAACCTTATTTTTCTTCTCATTTACCCCTTTCTCTCCTCACCGCACAAAATCTCTAATATGGGGGCTCATTCTTTTTTATCAATTCTCACACCTTAACACACCACTAAGATTGTCCATACTGAGACATTGTACTTTGTACTATTTATCTTCTTATTCCAGACCCATTAGTCTCAACTATACTAACACATGTAAACAAACATACCGTTTCACTGTAAGACCCTAAGCGCACTCAAGAAGCTTAGTCCTACATTCACCAAAACGATTAATTGCACCAAGCCACCTTCCTGCCATTCACAACTGTTCTACTACACTCTGCATCATCCTTTACCTTTTCGTCCAAGATATATCCTATTATATTTCCACCCTTCAGAACATCTTTGTTCCAGTGCTCACCAATCTAACATACTTCACCCAACTTGAGGACTGTCCTCCACTTCAAACAGCCTATTAAACTTCGTCTAGTTTACTTTCAAAATCCCTCTTTACCAACAAATCCAAAATCCTCTACCAATCCTCTCAAACTCTTTCAGATTCCCCACACAAAACCAAATCGGCATAAATAGGTAGTGGGCACCCTCCATCATCTCCATCTCCATCATCTAAACCCCCACTTTCTTTCACCCCACCATCTTTAATTCTTCATAAACCCCATAGAAAATATACAAACTGGAATAACCAAGGATAAAAACATCCCTGCCTCACTCAGCTATTAATATAAACCATCAACTTCGATGCCTTTAATTCTTACTAACATGCTTCACTATTTGTATACGTACTTTTTGATGCCATTCAGAAGGCTACCACCAACACACCATATATCACTAACAATTTTTCATGTAGAGCTTCTCTATTAATCCTATTTTACGCCGGCCTGTTGCAAATCCATAAACCTAAATACCAAATTTATCTTCTCTACCCTCATTTCTCGCAATCATTTTATTTTCATTCTGTGTAAAGATCTTGGATCAGTGCGTAAAAAGATTACTCATCAACATTTCCCTACCACTCTAAATGGCACCCTTCCGTTCACCAATTTAATACCAAGTCACTCGGGACCGGCACTCTTTCCACCAAAAAACCAGCATATATTCTTCCCTACAACAAGCACTCAATAAACTAATCCCTATAGATTTCCTACATGTTCACCGTTATATTGATCAAGGGCGGCACTATTACTGCTCTCCCTGATCCCTCGCGGAACCTATACCCTCGCTCCTACTTAACGCTTGTCTACACGCAAACTTTCCAAATCAATCATTCACCTCTTGCCTCCCTCTTGAGTTTATTCCCATAATTTTATTTATAACTGAAAAGATGATAATTTCAACTTTTCGTTACCCTCTATCTATTCGACCTTCCTCGCTTACTAAATGACCCTTTTCATCCCCACAATTACCCGTATTCCTTCTTGGGCACCATCAAAACCACCACACATGACTTATCTCCTAACCCTGTTCATTTACTGCCAATTTATGGCCGCAGGATTTTCGAAGTGGTTCCCGTCTACACACTCACTTCACATCTATTCACTCCATTTACGAAAAGCACCACATTCATCTTCTAATGCAGACGCGGATCCACTCGAACATTCTATACTCATTTCTTTCCAACCCTCATCGGCGTCGTTCCTGTTCTCCGACACGCAGCAGATCATTCCTGATTGACCTCCCTTGCATTAATCGTCTGCCTTCCTACTTTCATGCATCCTTCACTCCTTGCCAAACTGTTCATTAATCTTCTTTTTCCCTCCTAACGGAGTATGTTGCTTGTTAGATTCATTCCGTCTTTTTATGCCCATCTCTTATTCACGTAATTCCAAGCAATCTTTCACATTTTGTACCAGATTTTGTTACAATTCGATAGCTTGTTCCACTGATTCAACGTCATTTCCTTGGCGACCGCTCTTAAATACCTTTATTCCTTATTTACCCATCTTAGTTCACCCTATAACTTCTTCACTCTTATCTATCCATTCCTATTAGTATTATATTATTAATATTATTATTTATTTATATTACTTATTACTTACTATAAAAATAACAAAAACAAAACCAAGATAAATGAATAGACGAAACTTATCTATGTATGATAATGGCGGTTCTAATGTATTTTACACATTTAAATAAAGAAGTGAACATAATTTAATTCTTCCTAATTATAAATTTTTTTAGTTGAACAAAAAAAAAATATGTATACTGAGGTATTTACTTTTTCCGAATTAATCCATTCATCAAGTCAAACATTTAATATTAATCGATCAATCAATCAAAATAACAATTTTAACCTTCCCATCACTATTATCCTACATTTGAAAAGGTATTTGAGTAACTTAATTTATCAAAAAATACTATAGTATATAATAACTGCATATGAATGACCAGACAAGGCTGTACTATCAGATTTTGTTTAAAAATATCGCATGGGTATGTAAAACAAATTTCCTTCCAAGCAAATTTTTTCACAGAAGTTAGAGTTCTAATTGTGGTACCTTTCCTGAATAGAAACTTGAAAAAATGTGTCCTCATTCTGGGATCAAGAAGTCCTTCATGACACCTTAAATATTAATATAATTTAATGAATAGTATAGATTTGCCACGACTTCACGAGGGCATTATACTTCCAACCCAAATGATCATGGTGCAACTGAATATAGAAATAATAATATCCTATAGTTAGGGAAAT
Source organism: Trachelipus rathkii (assembly GCA_015478945.1). NCBI lineage: Eukaryota > Metazoa > Arthropoda > Malacostraca > Isopoda > Trachelipodidae > Trachelipus > Trachelipus rathkii. The sequence continues at coordinate 20,695 of JABUQX010019435.1, read as the reverse complement.
ACAAAGCACCTCTCATTCACTGCCCGTTATGAACCTGCTCGCCTATCGAGTAGACATTCGACATACCATGTATTCGAGAGACCACTCGATTCTGGCCGTAGACTCCGAGCAGTGTACTCCTATCGGTGATCCCCGTCTGTCTTCGTACATATCCAAACACACATTCATGTATACATCTAAAGCTCGGATCAGCGCCCAGGCAGCCGCGCCAAATCACGTACTGAGTCTGTCAGGTAAACTTGTTCACGTGAGTCTGGCGATCCCCCTATATCAACAGCATGATCCTCCCATCCCACATTAGTGACCGTCTCCACTCCCTCATAACTTATGAGATACAACGAGCACCACCGCCTAGCTAAACCTTGGAGGAAGGACTCGCCTCCCCAAGCCATATAAGAACTGTGCGAACGTCAAGTAAATCGTGGACACCTATCGTCGTTCAATGATCTTAGCGCCGCACAATCAGCGGGCGGGAACTGCTTCTCGACCTGGGTGTCACGAGGGACCATACTCGCAATGCACCTGCGATTTCGTGCAGTCTTGCTTCGGACCGAACACACGATCTCTTCTATTGGTCCCGTCCGAATCTGTCTTCGTGATAACTCCTCTGATAGCCAGGCGATGTTCGCAGATGTACATATAACACATGTTCAGTGATTGCTACGTCTTTGCTACTTCGATATCTTTATGATGAGTCAATGTCTATCGAATCATCCCTCCCCTATACTTGCCGGTCTGTGTCAATGCAGCGGAACAACAGAATTTTCTCGCCTCCGGTGCACCAAGCTTCGATGTGTCAGTTCGCGTGACACGTGGGAAAGTTAACTCTTTCCACGCCAACGACTGTAATAGCCTCTAAGAGCCCTAATTCGCCACGTTAATCACACAAGGGTGTATAATGTGAATGTCTACAGCAGAATACATACACATTAGCCAGAAATCAATACGCACGAGTGGCCTCGCGCGACATCGATGTGACAGTCAAGACAATCAAGGTGCAGATCACATAACAGCTCCCGCTTATCTGCTGCAATGGTGAACAACACATACTTAGCTACGACATGGTTCTCCAGTTCGCTTAGTACGTCATGCCCGCCAGAGTCAGCACAGTCCGATTCGATCACGGTATACACGTAATCAACACCACCACTTAATAAAGATCTAAAATAAAAATTAATATATATATTGATAGTTAATATAATAATATTATTATATTAATATATATATTATTTACTATATATTATATATTATTATATATACTATATATACTATATATAATATATATATAGCTATAAGAGCATATCATCCAGTTGGCGCTAGTTAAGGGATAGGCTGGGTAGGCAGTGCCTATCTTATTTTTAAGAACAAAATAATTTAAATGAAAACATCAACGAATATAAAAAATGTCAATATTAAAGAAACCATAAGAAATTAAACTACAAAATTTAAGAAATATAAACAAAAAATGAGCTTTTTATGCTTTGCCTGCCTATCTACTGCATAACTTGCCTACCTAAGGTATGCGTAGCTGAAATAAAATATATATATTGGCAATGATATTAAGACAGGCGAGCCTGCTCTTCGTTTGGCGTTTTGCCTATTATTCAGTATTTTTTTTAAATTTTTCTTGGAAACGTTTTTTCGCTTATTTAATTTAATTAACTTCATTATTTATTTATTATTTGTTATTTATTATTTTTTATTGTTTATGTTTGTTTTTGTTTGATTGTTTGTTTGTTGTTGTTTGTTTATTTATTATATATAAATAATAAAAAATTAAAGAAATAATATATATATATATAATAATATATAATATACCGGGTATATATATTAATATATATATATTATATAATATAATATATATATAGATGATATATTATATAATATATTATATAAATATATATATATATAATATAAATATATATATATATATTATATATATACTCGTATATATTATATATATATATATATATATATATATATATATATATATATATATATATATATTATTATTAATTATATATATATATAATATATAATATTACTATAAATACGAAAATTTGAATAGAGTTATAAAACATCTAAAACTTCGCCACTTTATATTATAGGTATATATATATTTATATATATAGTATATATATATATATATTATATATTTAATATATATATATATATATATATATATATATATAATATATATAAATATATATATATTATATATATTATATATATATATATCACCTGAGAATCATTCTGATAAAAACAATTATCTTTGTATATTGGGTCCAATTCTTCCTTCCTTTATTTCAATTTCATTTTGATGTCCAATTTTAAATATTTTATTTTGAAAAATATATTTCAAATAATTAGAAATCTGTAAAAGAAAAAGATTAGATTTCTCTGACAAATTCCCTTCAAACTAATTTATACAAAATCTAAAATCTAATCAAAAGTTTTGAATTTTTTTTTTTTTTTTTAATGGAGTGTGTGAAGTTCAGTCCATTGCAAAGAGGTGGTCCTCACTTGCTTCTGTATAAGTCACTCCAACCATTCTCATAAATACTAAATATTCAAAGTTACCCCACCCCCTTGTTAGTTTTGCAAATAATTCCCACAATCTGTTCATCTCTTCATGAATGTAATATATCAACTCCCCTCAGATGTCATTTCCTTCCAAGTCTCAATTCAATAGATCTGTAACCATATGAATTAGGTTCAGAATTAGTGAAAACATTGTCTAGGGCCTACATAACCGTATGTTGAATGCATACAATGTCTTATGATGAAATCCAAATACGATTATTCATTTCATTAGATCGATTAACTGGAATTTATTCAATTAATTCAAGAAATTGGAAATGTATTTAATATTAATAAAATAAGACTAAGCAAATTAAATAAATTTTGATAATTTATCACAAAACCAGATATAAATTCAGGTAATGAAGCCTTACATAATAATCAAATGTGACCACATATGATGAATTCAGTTGTACTATATGATCAGGTAGGTAAAATATCAGAAAATATTGATCTATCGATATTCCAAACTAGTGATATGCACTGAGTACTCAGGAGCTTTCTCTAACACCCCAGCACTCACAGGTTGCAGGGTATGGGGGCTGTGCCCCCACAGACAAATGTCTGTGTGCCATGCATTCAAATACATGGCACAGAAAATATTTTTTCTTCATATTTTGAATATGAATATACTGAATATCAATATATAAATATTTTCTGATATTACCTACAATGTCATAGTTCAACCAAATTCATCCGAGGTAATCGTGCTCATCAAAGTGGGGACTAGCCCAAATTTTCGACAGGGAAAATAGTCAACAGGCCAAATGGTTGACATGACAAAAAAAAACTACTGTAAAGCCTGCTGCAGGTGTTAGGATAGGTTAGGTTACGTTACGTTTTGTTGGATTCGCTAGAGAAACTCTGAATAGGCAGATTTATTTTTTAACAAACATAGACCATTTGACCTGTCAATCAATTTCCCTGTCGACCATTCGGTAAAAGCTTCATCAAATGTCGACCATTTGACCTGTCAATAAATTTCCCTGTCGAGCATTCGGTAAAAGCTTCATCAAAGTTCGGCCTCGTCACATGAATTTATATTTGATTTTTAAAAAATTAAACAATGTTGTAATTTATTCAATTTGCTTTTCCAGCCCTATTTTATTTGTGTACATTAATAAAAAATACATTTTAAGTTTCTCAAAATAATTGGGTTAGTAAAACGGAACTATGCTATTATAATTTATGAATAAATCTTAAACCTAAATTTATTACTTGCTACACATATTAAGTTTCCGTATATTCCAAATTTATATACGGTACATTACATCTGAAAATCTTTACCTTATTCCCATGTTTGCACTAGGCTATGTGAAATTATTCAGTCTACTAGCAATGTATTAAGTCCAAATTCATGTCTAAGTTATTGCAAATCATTTTCTTTATTCTCCTCATGGATCTCCACAGATTAGCAGTCAGGTGCGCAACATGCATCAGAAACAGTAGTTAAGTACAAGAATGTGACTAAGTTGAAAAAAGCCCCCCATAAACTTAAGTGCGAGCCCATTGCAACTAAAATTCACCCTAGAGTTTCACAATGCAACAAACCCTACTGTGGTACATTGTCAATGTATGGGGTCATCCCCTGGGCCAGGCTCACAACTACATGATCTACATCCCATCACAAAACCACACCATTTACTCCTATTATGCACAATTCTTTTTACTTATGCTAAATCCACATTCATTACTTTCAGACACTCTTTTACTGACTCAATACACTTTTTCTTTGGTCTCCCAGCCAGTTGATTCCCAACACTCTCACCCCTAAACTGCTTAACCAATGATCTATCATCCATTCTTTCCATCCAAACCATCTTAATACACTCATTTTTCTCTCTTTCATAGCTTTCTACACACCACACAGCTCCCTAACACATTCATCCCTCATTTTATCAATTCTTCTCACACTTAAGATGCACCTAAAATTATTCATCTGAACAGACTGCACCATAAATCTATGCCTCTTACTCCACATTAGTTTCACTACTATAGGTACATATACACTGAAAACAACATAAACTCAATGCAGAATCCTAGCGCACTCAAGACTTAGCCCCTTTGCATTCACCAGACTTAATTGCATCAGACACCTTTCTACCACATTCCAACTACATTCTGCATCATCCATTCTCTTTTCATCAAATATATGGCATAAATATTTAAACTCAGATATTTGTTCTAGTTGCCTACCCCATCCAACATTTCACACTAGTGATGCAGGTAACATCCGCACATTATTAAAGATCTGCATCCGCACTTTGCCCTGCAGATATTGTGCAGATATTTATTGACAAGATTTGATAAAGAATTTTATAATAAACATACTCAAGATGAATCTGAACGCAAACTTTAAGTGACAGACATGGGACTCGACTCAAATGTGTAATTATGACTCATGATCTTACAGCATGAAGTTCATAATAATTTGAGTCAAGAGAGTCATATGAGATTAGGGAGGCAAAAAAAATCAGCGCCTCTACAGCTTGTCTCTGATGTAATACCATTAATCTCAATGCTAAGGAAGCATTTTGAACCATCTTCAAATGAAAATGATGACGGTTTAAAAAGAATGAAAGATGTAATAAAACTAGACTAGAAATCGCTTTGATTCTTTTTTATGTGGAAATTAATTACTCAATACTATTGAACTTCTTAGATCCCCGTTATAAAGGCAAGTTTTTTTGTAACAATATTAGAACAAGCTAAATCGTCACTTTGTGTTGCAGTTGAAAAACTTCCATCCAAACAGTCTATTAATTCGCCACCCATTAAAATAAAAAAACGAAATATTACAGAACCAACACCTTCTACAAGTAAATCAATAACAGATTCCCTAGAAGAATTTCTATAGTCCAGTAGTGATAAAAAACACATGCATTAACAAAAGATGTAGTGCAAAAATTATTAAAAACTATCACCAAGAAAACCGACTAGATACAAATGATGATCCTATCAGTTGGTGGAAAGTTAAGTGAAATGTTTACCCATGCTTAAGTAAAACTTGCAAGGAAATACTGGGCCTGTCCTCCAAGTGTTCCAAGTATGAGAGTATTTAGCAATGCTCGGCTAATATATGAAAGAGAAAAACAGACCTCAGTAGAAAAAGGGAAGAAAAATGATGTTTCTCAAGCACAGCCTTCCTATATTTGAATTTCAAAAGTAGTGCAAAAAGTATATATATAATCCATTTGTAAAAATCTCTTTCATTAAGGTGAGAGGTTGGGGAAAGAGGGTAACAATTATATTAATAAGTTGTGGCTAAAACTCGAAATATATATATACTATATATATATATATATATAATATATTATAATATATTAATATATATATATATATATATATATATATTATATATATTATATATATATATATAATATAATATTAGGGATGGCCGGATATCCGGCAACTATCCGGGTATCCGGCCAAGTTTTTGACTATCCGGTATCCGGCCGGATATCACTGTTATCCGGCCGGATACCGGATAATTACTTCCCTAGTAGTTTCTTCCTCGTTGGGGGAATACATTTATAATTTTGAAAAAATATATAATATATATATATATATATATATAATATATATATATATATTATATATATATATATATAAATATATATAATAATATATTATAAGATAATATTTATATATACTTGCTTTGATTCGAGTTGGTGGGTACCAATGTTATATTATTTTATTCATCATTTATGTTGTACTTTACAATACAATTCATAAATATGGTGTCGACAAATTTATGGGCTAAAAATATGGTTAATATTAAAATATTATATAATATATTATAAAAATATTAAAATATATGGTAAAAAATATGATATTTATGATGGAATTAAGCTACTAAGACACATGTTAATGCAATTTTGACCACCATAATTTTATTCTCACGTTTTAAGTATTGTAATTACTAAAATATAATTACCACTGCTTATTTAACGTGTTTAAAGCATTGTATTATTTACCAGTATATATACGCACATTCTTCAGAAATTTATAATAAAAAAAAACACGAATTTATTCTCAATGTACCCGCCTTCAGGCGATAAATTAAAAATCAGAGCAAAATGTCAGGTGGCAGCAAAACTTGATAAAGAACATGTTGGAAAATAATATACTTCGCTAAAGAAAAAAGTGGTGCTACGAATAAATTGGTCAATATCCGATTATAACTTATAGGACAATCGAGAACTAAGTATTATCGATACTGAGAATCCGTCGATTAATAGTAACACTCAATAAATTATAATATCTGATAAATTTTTACATCAAAAATAAAAGAAGATCTTTAAAAAATCATCTTTTTAAAAAGAAGAAGGAAAAAAAATTTTTTTTCGGTTTAAATTAAAACGTACAAAGATGGCAACGTGTAAAAAATTTTGGACTATAAAATTTTGCCATCCCACTGAAACCTACAATTTTTTTGGTAAGTCTCTAACTGCGACATGCATATAGGCATTCCGCTAAACTGCAATTCCACAACATTTTTCAAATTATTCGCAATGCAATCCTCATTTATTTTGGTATTGCGCTAATTCGGAATGCGGAACGTCACCTCTAAGATATATATATATATATATATATATATATATATATAATATATATATATATAATATATATATATTATAGTATATATATTATATTATATTATATATATATATATATATATATATATATATATATATCAGCTCCAGATTAGATGTCCCATGTATGTAAAAAAACTATGATAGGCTACGTAAAAAACTGAATACATTTGTGAAATCAGCGAACATTTTAATGGAGAAAATTGAAGAAGTGAAATAAAATAAGTGAGATAAAAAAAAGTAGTAATAATAATAAATGAAGAAGAAATAAAATAAAGTGAGATAAAAAAAAAAGTAATAATAATAATAATCTCTCGTTCCCCCATTGTCGCGTTCCCAATGTCATGAGTCCCCCAATATTTTCTTTTTTCAATGTTAAGCGAACATACACACACACACACACACACACACACACACACACACTATGATAATAGATGTTCTAGAGAAATTAAATTTTTTTTGATGACCTGACCTGAACCTAACCTAAACTATATGCAGTTTTAATTTTTTAATTTTAATCACTTTAAATTTTTATTTTTTTATTTTTTATTTTGCCATTATTTTTAGTTTTCCCTATAAGTATTGAAAAGATATAAGAAAATGTTTATTTTTTATAGGTATCATGTTTAATTAAGTTTTGAAACGTACGATTATAATATTTTTTGATTATTTATTAAAATTAATAATTATTAAATTTTTTTTTTTTAGTCTTTTGCATTACAATGTACGTATTCAAAAATATATTAAGTTTTATGTAGATATATAGTGTTTTTTTTTATAGATACAGGGGGCACCTAATCTGGAGACTGGCATATATAATATATTTAATAATATAATATATATATATATATATATATATATAAGTATATAATATATTATATATATATATATAATATATATATATATATATTATATATATATAGATATATATATATATATATATAATTATATATATATATTATAATCCCCTGGAGGCGTCAGGCGGGGTGACGTTGGCCACTTTTGGTATAACTTCGTCTCTCCACTTTCCCCTAATACACTTTTGTGGATTTTTTTTTCCCTGAAAATCAAAGGCCCTATAGTAGGTCATAAGCACACAAAAAAATAATAATGTAATTCTAATATTCATAGTTTATTAAAGGTTTAATAAAGATATATTTAGACTCAGTTTGAAGGGTTGAATCGGACCACCTTATTTATTGAATTGGGCATCTTTTTAAATTCCTCTTTTATGTATAAATTCAACTTTTATATTTAATTTTTACTTAATTATAGAAATTGTTAAATTATATTTAAAATTAGTAATAAGGAATAAAATTAATAATGATAAATAAAATAAGAATAAAAATGTGGTGGCCAATTCACCCCATTCGTGGGACAAATTTTGACACTTTTTGAATTATATTTTCATATAAAATTTCATGTTTTTATTTTAATTTTTACTTAATATATAGTAATTGTTTATTATATTTAAATTATCTATACGAAATAAAAATGTCAATAATTATAGGCTACATAAAATAGGAATAACAATGGTGGCCCAATTCAACCCATCAATTTTTATGGAGGGGGGGGGGGAATCGGGCCAAGTTAGGCCCAGCGATTTAACCACTATGCACTGTTTGGAACAAAAATTTAATTTGCCAGTTTAAAGCTAACATACTCAACTGTATACACTGAAAAAATATATAATTAAAATCTGTCCATAACTTTTCATTTAAAACAAAGTTAAAAAAAAACTCGCATTTTTCAAATGTGAAATTCTATTTAAGACTTTATAAAGGACATTACTTATATTTTTATAAAAATATAAAACTCTTTAGAATTAAAGATGATCTAAATAAAAACTTGTAGTACTACCAAGATGAGCAAAAAATAAATTTTTTTTATTTAGTCACCCCGCCCGACGCTATTATAACAGACTGCGGTATCGGTATCCGGCGTATCCGCTAATTCACTATTCCGATATCCGGCCGGATATCCGGTTAACTTCCAGCCGATATCCGGTATCCGGCTATCCGGCTAATTCACTATCCGGCCCATCCCTAATATTATATATATATATATATATATATATATATATATATATATATATATATATATATATATATATATATATATATATATAATATATAAGATATATATATATTTATATATAGCAGAGTGAGGCAGTCATTTAGGGTAGTCCGCTAGCGCACTCCGCCACCTCGAGAAAAGGATAGTCCCGCTAGGCTCGCTCCGCACTTATCAGACCATCAAAACCTCCGCTATGGCAAGTCCGCACGTCCGCACGTCTCCCGAGAATAATTAATTGTGCGACTTCACAAAGATTTAATTATTAAATACTAAATATATATATCCTTACAAAAATTTATTTAAATATATAAGGAAAAATTTAATGAATGTTTACAAAAATCTCAAGATTTTCCTCTTCCTTCTCCAATGTCTTCTTCAAAGGACAAGAGATCCAATATTACCTTTTCAAATAGATTAGCTACTCAAAATTAAAAGCAGTTAAGCTGACCTCTTTTGCCCTCAAAATATTCCCCACCAATACAAATATTCGCTCTACAGCCGCAGAAACTAGGGAGAGGTGTATTATATTTTGATGAACAAGTTCAACAAATTTCTCCTATGCTGAAAGGGAAAGGTCCTTGGTGAGAGGAGTGGTGGTGTTAGTTCACTTCCAGCAGTCCATTGCTATTTAAGGTCCTCACCTAAATAATTCCCTGCCTCCCTTCTGAAATATTTTTGACCACCCTGTCCACCATAAGAAGGTCTATTTCGTCCAAGACTTTAATAGAATCCATGAAAGCCTCGGACTCCAGCAGAGTCGATGCTAATGCTACGTATCAGCTCCGGTAGCTATATATATATATATATATAAAATATATATATATATATATATAATATATATATATATATATATAATATATATAATATATATATATATATATATATTTATATATTTAAGAAATCCTCTTATTTTTAAAACTTGTAAAGCTTAATATTTATATGGCTTAAAATGTATATAATATATGAATTTATAGAAATCTGTAATATATATATATTTATATAATATATATTATATATATATATATAGAAAGATAGACAGTAGAAAATATATATTATTTATTTTACCGCTGACAATAGGGAATGTTTACTATTTATGTTTTTCCCCGACCAGTGGGCCCATACAAAGTGAAAAGGTGCACAGTTATCAGGGTGATAAAAAAAAAAAAACCCCCCCAGCCTCAGTCTGAACCAAGTTAAGATATTCCAGCCATCGGTGGGCAGGCTAGGCTCTGGACTCACATACCTACTGTGCGTGATTTGCGAATAGGAATGTAGGTGTCTGTGTATGCGTATTAAAGGTTGTACCGTTGTATGTGTTGCTATGGGATGAGTGAGGTGAGGAGTATTAGATAGTGTATTAAATACACTATGCGTTAAACGGTAATGGAATTACAGAAAATCTCCTACAAACAGCAATTTTTCGTGTCCCGTCCTGGTGACTAGT
>JABUQX010019435.1:0-5000 GCA_015478945.1 Trachelipus rathkii | reverse complement strand
AAAAGTTCGTTTAAAAGTTAGAATTGAGAAAAAAATTCGGCAATTGAATAAAGGAACAAGATTGTTAATTCTTCTAACCCTTAATACCTTACGGGGTTTGGGACATTGTATTCTTAGAATTTTATTCATAAGCCGGTCCCTGACAAATAGAACGCTAACATATCTTTGATAATTTGGGTCCGTGTTTATTTATGACCATCATTAGGCCCTTTTTAAATTTTCCAGAGATTTTCTTCTTTTTTTTTTAAATTTTATCATTAAAAGAAGCTCTTATTTTAATCTCTTTACCTCCTTGCACTCTCACGAGAGCGCCGCTATTTGGATTGATTGTATATCTTTGTTTTGTATAAGCTAGTTCCCCAAGCTCAAAGGAGAGACAGCATATCTCGGATGTGGGGCTGTTTAAAAACATGACCGATCAATATAGAGATCAGTTAAAATTGGTGGCAACAATAATGCCAAATTCTATTCCGAAAAAATTTTAATATTAAAGCAGCAAGATGTAGCTCTTATAACGTAGAGTGACCGTACAGTCGGGATTATGGAAAATTCTAATATTCTACTGTTTGTTTTATAAAAGCAATCTCCCATGTTAAGAAGCACAACATATTGAAATAGTAGGCCGGGCCACATTTAAAACATAATTTAGGACCCCGTTTAAAAGTTAAGAACTCGATGAAAAAAAATCGGAAAATTTGAATAAAAGGAACATATTGTAAATTCTTGTAACTTGATGAACCTTACGGGGTTTGGATTATTTAGGGAATTATTTTCTGAAAAACAAGTCCCCTGAATAGAGAGCCAACATCTTGATGTGGGCCGTTTTTATTTTATGGACCATATCACGCTAAATGTTTTTAAAAAATTAATTGAGATTTTGTAGTTTTTCTCGAAATATCATTTTGTAAGACTTTCTTTTTTAAAGGTATATAAATCACCTACAACGGGGTTTGGGAATTTATTTTATTTTGTATTCTATATAAAACATTTCCTAAGCAAGAGAGACCGCATATCTGGATGTGGCCGTTTAAAAACATTAGACGAATATTAGATCGTTATAAAGAGTTAAAAATAATGCAATTCTTGTCGAAAATTTTTATTAAAGCAGCAAGGTTGTAGCTCTTAACTCGTCGTTACGATTGGTTTGGGAATTGAATTTTACTTTTGTTTTATAAAGCATCTCCCTTGTAAGGAAGCCAACATATCTGGATGTAGGCCGGGTCATTTTAAAGACATAATTGGTCGTTTAAAAGAAAGATTCAGTGAAAAATTTCCGAAAATATGAATAATAGAAAACAAGCGCGATTTCTATGTCCCCCTGTAAACCACAAAAGAAAGAAGGAATCGGGTCTAACTATTAGAATAATTAATTTCATATAAACACGTCCCATACCAATAAGGAGAGCCAACATATCTTGATGGTGACGTTTCAATTTTTTTGAACCATATGTAGGTCGCTAAAATGTTTTAAAATAATGAAGTTTTTTTTTTGGAAAAAAATTTGATTAAAGAAGGCTTTATTTTAACTCTTATTACCTTATCGCACCTACGGGGATGGATTTATTTATATTTGTGTTTATAATTATAATTATAATCAAGAAAGACAGCATTTCTGGATGTGGGCCGTTTAAAAACCTAGACCACCAATATTAGATCGTTAAAAAAGTTAAAAAATAATGCATTTCTTTCGGAAATTTTATTAAAGCAGAAAGATTGCAGCTCTTCATAACTGGACGTACGTTGGTTGGGAATTTAATTGATTTTCGTCTTTACAAATAGCTCTCCATGTAACGATAAGCAACCATGATCGGTGATGTAGCCGGCCATTTTTAAGACAGATTTAAGTCCGTTTAAAGTTAAGAACTTGAGAAAAAAAATCGCGAAAATTTGAGATCAAGGGACAAGCGCATTGTAAATTCTTCTAACTTAATACTACGGTGTTTGGGGAATTATTTACGAATTGTATTCATTAAAATCAGATCCTGAATAGAAAGCTAACATCATGCTTGATGTGGGCCGGTTATATTATGGGCCATAATTATCGGGGTCGCGGAAAAATGTTTTAAAACATAATGGAGCTTATTTTTTTTTTGAAAAATGCATGACAATATATTTTTATTTTTAAAACTCTTTTACCACTTAATGCATATACGGGGTTTGGAATTCAGTTATATTTGTTTTTTATAAAGTATTTCCTAAGCAAGAGAGGCAGCATATCTGGATGTGGGGTGTTTAAAAACATTGACCAATAGTAGAATCGTTAAAAATAAATGAAGATTAATGCAATTCCTTGTAAAAAGATCTTTTGAGTAGCTTCAAGAAGACAGATATGAATATCAGTCCAGAAAACATGCAGCGGTTGGAATTTATTATTTGTTTCACTTATGCCTTATTTTTTTTTATTTGCATATGTTAATAATTTTGTTATGTTACAGAGCAAATCCTTAAGCGGTTTGAAAAGTTAAGCATATGAGAAAAAATCCTACGGAAATTGAATAAAGGAACGATGATTGTAATTCTTAGATGTAAACTGAGACCTCTACAGTTGGTGTTGGGAACTTTCATTAGAATTCTCTTTTTTCTCGCAAAACAAAGTCCCCTGAAGTAGGCATGCCAACATATCCCTTCATGAGTGGAGCCCTTCTATTTTAGTGGCGAATACCATAGATAGGTCGCTAAATGTCCTTTAAAAATAAGATAATGGAGTTTTGTTTTCTTGAAAGATTCAACCCGTTAAAAGAATGCTTTATTTTATACTCTATCTCCATTCTCGCGTCACCAACCGGGGTTGGTTTGGAATTTATAATCATATTATTTTAGTATTAAAGCATTCCTAGCAAGAGAGGACAGCACTATCTCACTGCCGCGGCGCAAAAGAAAAAAAAACCCCCCAGCTGGTCATGAGGCCGTTATAAACATCACAGCCTGACCGAATATGTAGAGTCGTTTAAATGTTAAAAAAGTAAATCCAATATGCTTTCGTCGAACAATTTTATTTAAGAGCAGCAAGATTGTAGCTCTTGAAAACTTGGTACGTACTTGGTTTTTGGCAAATTAATTTACTTTTGTTTTATAAAAGCATCTCCACTTGTGAAGAAGCCAACTATCTTGGATGTAGGGCGCTCTTCTAAAAGACACTCAATTTTAAGTCGTTTAAAAGTCAAGAACGTGAGAAGAAGAGCACTGAGTCGCGAGAAAATTTGGAGACACAAATCAGAAACAGAGATCGTGTATACTCATGTACTTAGCACTCGCTGCGTTACCTACCGCCAACTGTCCTGGTGTACTTTACTTTGTACGTCTTGCTCGTCTTCATCAGTAACATTCGCTCCCTTGAGACGTAAGAAGAGCCCAACCATATACTGATGTGAGCCGTGTCTCAGTGTTATGCACCTTAATTAAGCGCTCCGCCTCAAAAATGTTTACAAACAAAATGTAGTCTATCGTTCTTGCGAAAATGTTTGATTAAAGAAGCTTATTTTAACTTTCTTACCCCTTTCGCACAACTCGCGTTTGCCGCATCGATATAGGTCTATATATCGTCGTATTATAGAAGCAATTTTCTAGAGCAGCACAGGACCGAGGAATGATATTGTTGCGGACCTGCTTTTAAAAACATAGAACCTTAAAACTACATAAAAAGTTGAAAATAAAGCATTTCCTTCCGGAAAATTTTATTAAAGCCAGAAAATTGTACTTCTCAGTCTATATCGTGCGGTACAGTACGTGTTCATTGAATTGTAACTGTTACTTTTGTTTGACTAATGGAGGGCAATCTCCCACTGTAAGAGAGCCACCATATCTGGAATAGGCCCGGCTCATTTTGAAAGACCAATGTTAAAGTCCGTTAAAAAGTTAGAAGTTGGAGACAAAACTGACGCGGAAAACTTTGCAATACGAACACAGTAATCACTGCTCAGATTCTGTTAACTGACTCAATACGCTACAGCGGTTGGGAATTTAATTTAGAATTTTGTATTTCATATTTGACAAGTGCTGAATAAGAGAGCCAACATATTCTAGAGATGTGGCCGTTTTTATTTATGAATTAATCTCTAATGCAGAACATATGTTTTAAAATAATTTGAGATCTTTTTCTTTTTTTTTTTTTGAAAAAAATTTGAGTTAAAGAAGCTTTATTTTAATTCTGGTTTAGTAAAGATTCTGCAATTGAAATATAGGCTGATATTCTTGTTTTTAGATCAACAATGTTGTGATGTCTATGTCTAAGCCGCAAGAGAGACACAGAATAGTCTGGGCAGATGTGGGACTGTCTATAAAACTTCAGACCATATCTAGATCGCTTAAAATGTAAAAAATAATTGTCTATTGCTTTGCGAAAACGCTTTTTATTAAAGCACGAAGATATGGATAGCTCTCGCCTATATATGGATACGTATGTCGTTTGTGACATTTAATCTTTGTTACCTTTTGTTTTATAAAGCTTACTCCTTGTAAGAGAGCAAAGAATATCCTCGATATAGGCGGTGCGTCAATTTTAAGAGACATAGTTTAATCGTTTAAAGGTAAGAATTGAGAAAAAATCGAAAAAATTTAAATAAAGAACAGATTGTGAATTCATTGCCACGTTAAGTACTATCGGGTTTGGGAAATTATTAGATTTATTTAATTTACGCACGTAGTAATAAGAGAGCCAATTTACCGTGATGTGGGACGTTTCATTTAATGGACCTTAATTAGGTCGGCTAAAATGTTTTAAAAATATAGAGTTCTTTTTTTTGAAAATTTGATTAAAGAAGCTTTGTTTTAACACCTCTTTTTACCTTTTGCCACCTATGGGTTTGGGAATTATTTAATTTGTTTTTTCTCATAAAGCATTTCTACTTCAAAATTGGCACTTGAATAAGATTGTCTTTTGAAATTACTTTAGTTTTTTTCTTTCTTTTTTTTCTTTTTTTATTTTTACAGTTGTCACCACCACTCATGGGCAGAGCCCTATTCAAGGAGGGGGCGTAGTAACCTCAAAATTTTACCCTCCA
>JABUQX010019433.1:0-37018 GCA_015478945.1 Trachelipus rathkii | reverse complement strand
CGACAATTATGCAAGTTGAGATGTGCAGGTGAATGTCCCTTGACCTACATAAACATAAGTTTTATTTTTTGCTTTTATATATTCTTTCATTTTAACACATTTCATATTATTTATCACATTCTTTTAACACAAAACATTATTTTAGAAAATTTAGGAAATGCAATACAAAAAGCACTAACCTGAATAGGATCCAAAAAGGAAATGAATTAAAGTTTTTCCCAATATAACGTTTTACAAACAAAGAGTGGGAAACTATGAGTTTACTTGAAAACAATGAATTTTTAAAATTAAAGATTACTATTCATTTGCTATGGTTTAAAGAAATACTTTTCATTAGAAAAAATAAGATTAAGATATTACATAATAATTGTTTATTAAATTGGAACATAAGAAATAAATAAAGTCAACCAATAAATGTAGGATATTCACAATTAATACCTTTGTGAATGATCATAAATTATGAATTACTATTCTAATCTTACTCGATCTCTCGATAACCTGAGGGTATGGGACTAAGAATCACATATATATATATAATATATATATATATAGTATATAATATATATTAAATATATATATATATATAGATATATATATATATATATATATATATATATATTAGACTGCCCAAAAATAAATTTCTCATAGAAGTTAAACTCTCAACATTGGAAATTTGATGTTGGATATAGAAATGTCCTTTGCAAAATATCAGCCTAATTGAATACGTTTTAATGCTGCCGCCAGCTGGCAGAAGTTTAGTAGTGAGTTGCCTCAGTCTGCAGTTCATTTAATACTTGTAGTGTTATTATTTTGAGTCAGCATTATTTCTTGTTTATTATCTCAGATTTAATACTTCAAATTTTTGGTATATAATATAGTATTCACCATGTCTTCTTCAATACTAGGACATACTATCATTAAAATTAGTAAGGCAAAGCTACCAGTCTAATGGTGATGTATTGCGTCGCCTATTCTACTTAACAAGCATCCAAAAAAAACTTTGAAAAAAGGCTTCCATATGAATTTGTCAAGAAATTTTCAACAATTTTTGATGAATGTAAAATTCCAAAGAAAGCCAAACAGCAAATAATAGCCAAAATTGAGAAAGAGTATGAATATTATAGGTCACTTCAAAAATCCCAATTAAGGAAAAACAAAAATCAAATGGATAAAGTAAATAAATTTCAAATTGTTTACATGATCTTTTTTATGCACATTGTAATGCACTTGAATGATATCAATTAAAAGGTGACAAATTATTTTTGCAAGCTCAGAAAGAAAAGGGAAGAAGAGGATATATAAGTGGTGTTGATAAGAAGCTCTTAGCAAAACAAGAGATAAAGCGAAAAGGGATTAATGAAGAAAATGCGCAAAGAGACAAAGAAATTCTTCGCAAAAGAAAATCATCAGCTGTTGAATTTGAAAGTAATAGCAGTGATGAACATTTAGATCCCAGACTGTCTCAGTTTCAAAGCGTTAAAAAATTGAAGAGAGAAAACTCTATTGGTAAAGTCTCATGCAGTAGTGATGGGCAACCTGAGATTGGGAAGTCTCAACTTGAAAAAACTAAAAAAACTAATATTCATATTATTTCACCTGACCTAGCTATGGCTTTAGATAGAACCAAAATGAGCGATGGTCATCTCTGCTACTGTTTCTTCTCTTGGAAAAGATATTGATGAGGTGGTTATAAGCAGAAGCATGTTGCAATGAAAAAGAAAAGACATACAGAAGAAAATTTCTGATGATCTACGGCAATCCTTTACCACAGAGACACCTCTTACAGTGCACTGGGATGGAAAGTTAATGCCTGTTTTGATTGGAACTGAAAGGGTAGATAGGTTACCTATTTTAGTATCTGGAGGAGGTATATCAAAGCTCTTGGCTGTACCTAAGCTTGCTAAAGGAACATGACAAAATATTGCAGATGCTGTAATTGATTGCCTACAAGATTGGAATTTGAAAGATGATATTAAATGATATATGTTTTGATACCACAGTGTCTAACACTGGACTCAAAAATGGTGCTTGTATCAGAATTGAAAATAATTTACAAAGAAATTTACTTTACTTACCTTGTCGAAATCACATTGATGAAATCACTATATCTGATGTCTTAGATACATATTATAATATCTCAAAAGGTCCAGATATTCCATTATTCGAATGATTTCAGCAGATTTGGAAGGACATAAATAAAAATATCTATGAAAAGGGAAGTACACATAACTTTTGGAATGATGAAATAGTGACATTCTGTTAAGATCAGCTGCAGAAATTTCATCCTAGGTCAGATTACCGTGAACTTCTAGAATTAACAATTCTTTATATAGGAGGTACGCCTGAACATGGTTCTCATTCGAGCAAGATGGATGAACCATTGAGCCAGATGGATGTCACGCGTAATTTACAGCATTAAAAGATTGCGTACTATTTAAGGGGCAATTAAGAGTTAGGTAAAAGAGAAGAGGGTGCAATGAAAGAGATTTGTCAAGTTTCCGCTGTCCGTTATTATGTTCCTAATTAGTTTTCAGCTCCTTTTGCACCAAGAATAGATTTAAGATACTTGAAACAACTTGAATCTGACGATGATTCAGAGCTTGTACTGGTAGCAAGGCGTGCTCTCAGTCGGCATTTATGGTATTTAAGCGAGAAACTCTTATCGCTTGCTTTTTTTGATAATAATATATCCACAAAGTTGAAATGCAAAATGGTTGAGGCATTGCAGAAGCCAGGTTTACATACATCAAGTAAACAATGCATATTAAATGATAACGAAAAAGTAAATGATAAAACAGAGAGAATTTGTTTCCAGCTCGTCTGTTTTTCACAAACTTAGCTCTACCATGTACGATTCTTAAAGAGCATCCCTCAAAATGGAATGATTTAGAAGACTATAATAGAGTTAAAAATTTTCTAAATTCTATGCGAGTAGTGAATAATAATGCAGAAAGATCTGTTGCATTAATAAAAAAAAGACTATAACAAAAATTGCAATATTTCCTTCAAGTCGTTGAATCTCACAGGGAAAAATTTCCTAAAGGAAAAAAATCTGAATTAAAAAAGAAATTGAAAGTAATAAAATAAGCACAATAGAACATTAACCATTATTAATATATTGTGGAATAGGCCTACGTGGGAGACTACTTTAAAATAAAAGGCATCTTTATAGTTACCTCCTGGGTGATGGGGAAAAACTATAAAAATTACATTTCAAAAGTCTGGTGGCACCATTTAAACTTCTTCAATCATGCTGAATTTTTGTTAATAATGTTTTCTCATCGAACCTCACATTTTGAGTCCATGAGACTTATAAAACAAATAAATTTTTTTTTTCCTAACTATAAGCCTGGGTCAGTCTAATATATATATATATATATATATATATAAATATATTCATATATCATAATATATATATATATATATAGATATATATTATATGATATATATATATATATATATATATATATAATATATATATATATATATATATATATATATATATATATATATATATATATAATGGATATATGATAATATATAATAATGGAGCGGCCGCAATGGTTGGAAAAACGAAGTGAGTTATATATATAATATTATATAATATTAATATAAAGCAACATAAAGCAACATATCTATCATTCGATTCTTCTCATACTCTCACCATCATTATCATCATCACTCCATCATCATCATCATCATCACCATCATCACCACCACACTCGCATCCCACCACCACCACCACCCACCACACCACCACCACCACCACCACACCACCACCACCAACACCACCACCACCACTCAAAATGGAGATGACTTAGAAGACTATAATAGAGTTAAAAATT
The DNA here is from genome assembly GCA_015478945.1 of Trachelipus rathkii. Classification (NCBI taxonomy): domain Eukaryota; kingdom Metazoa; phylum Arthropoda; class Malacostraca; order Isopoda; family Trachelipodidae; genus Trachelipus; species Trachelipus rathkii. The sequence continues at coordinate 33,173 of JABUQX010019433.1, read as the reverse complement.
TTCTATAATTCTATGCGAGGAGTTAATAATTAATGGCAGAAAATCTGTTGCATAATAAAAAAAAAGACTATAAACAAAAAATTGCAATATTTCCTTCAAATCGTTGAATCTCTCATCTTCACGTCTAAAGGAAAGAAAACCTGAATTAAAAAAAGAAATTGAAAAGTGTAATTTACTCGATCGAACATTAAACCATTATTAATAATTCTTGTAAGGATGGAACAGCTTAGAAAATCCAAGGTTTCTTGGTAGCCCGCTGGGAATGGGGAAAAACTATAAAAATTACATTTCAAAAGTCTGTGGCACCAGTTTAAAACTTCTTTCAATCATGCTGAATCTCCTTTGTTAATAATGTTTTTTTCATCGAAACCCTTCACAGTTTTGAGTCCAGAGACTTATAAAAACAAATAAATTTTTTTTTCCTAACTATTTGTTTAAAAATAGATCTAAAAAAATATATATATATATATATTAGATATATAATATATATATAATTATATATATATATATATTATATATATTATATATAATATATATATATATATATTATATATACTATATATAATCATCATCATCATCATCATCATCAATCATCATCATCATTCATCATCAGCTCATCATCATCATCATACATACTTCATTCATCAATCATCATCATCATATCATCACATCATCATCATCACCACACCACCACACCACCATCACCACCACCACCACCACCACCATCACCACACCACCACCACCACCCACCACCACTACCATATAGTATATATATATATAATATATAAATATATTATATAACTATATTATATAGATATTATATATATATATAATATATATATATATATATATATATATTATATATAAGTTATATATTAGTAAGAAAACTATCAAGCTTAACATCAAGTAGAGCTACGGTAAATATGCAACAATAGTAGCGCATTTAGCGGTTGACTTCCCTTCTTGCCTAAAGAAGTTCTCAAAATTACTTTGACCTTTTGAAGTCTAATTGGGCTACTGGAGCTGTTGAGTAGCCAAAGTTTTATTAACAGTAGAGAGATCAAAAACATACGGTATTATATATATATATTATATATAATATTATATTATATATAATATATATTATAATATTATATATTATATATATATATATATATATATTATTATATATATATATATATATTATATATATATATATAATATATATAAATAGTATATATATATACCTAATATATATATATTATATATATATCATTGATTATAACTAAATACAAATAACAAATACTTATGTAATTTGTATATATATTATCTTACGCAAATTCGTCTAAACATACTCTCTGAAATTACCTATCAAACAAAAACCCACCCAACCAAAAAAACACTCTAATAGAGATAATTACCTACTTATATATTATGAAAGTTGACATCAATTTGTGGAGACAATCCATGATAATGTTAAGGATGAGAAGTATGATATATGATGATTAGAATAATGTATTAGTTGTATGTTAGTATGTCTAGTTATATAAGTTTGGTCTAATCACGTCAGAAATATATATTTAGGTCATGTCGCAATAAACAATAATTTAATGATTCACAATGGATAATATAACAATAAATAAATATATGATTGCTCACGACACTTTCTGAGAACACGTTTCTGATATGTTTCTTCCTCTTTATCTGATTCAGCTCTCTCTTCTTTTTTTATCTGGTTCAGCTTTTCACTCTATATTCAGCTCACACTCAATTTTTATTACTTTTAGATACTAAATCTGTTATTAATAATCTTATAATACGTAAAGAAAATACTTTTGCAACTGAAAAAGAAACAACTCATATAGCAGACAATAATGATGTCTCACATCATCACTGTCTGCTATCAATCTCACACCACTCCCTTCTCTCTCTCTCTCTCTCATCCCCCTAACATTCCTCCAACAAATTTTCATACAAACCTCTTTTCTTTTAATTTTCTTTCGTTCTTTCGTTAACCCATCTGCTCCATCTGTTCACTTCCATTTATTCAACATATATCTCAATGATTCTTTGATTCTTTAATTACTACTGGATACACTCTCACCCTTATACTTTGTACATTCGTATGTGATTTTATTACTATCAGAATACCCTATTACACTTACATTTCCTTCCCCAGTTAATTTCCTCCATAAGTTCTTCACATATATTCCACATCTTATTCACTATTTTACCTGCTCTACTCATGATTTGCACTATTTTCCCTTGTTGTGTTTTCTCATTGTTCATTTTCCCTCTTTCACTCCTCTTTAATTTGCTTATGTCACTGTCACAACCATCTCCTCTTTTAAATATTTGTTCTATGTTTTCCTCCTCTTCTTCTTCGCTCACTACCCCCCCATATTCTATTTTACTCTCTCTAATGTTATTATTTAAAGCTTTTCTTAAATCCTTTTTCCCTTGACAACCCATCACTTTTTCCCATATTCTCCTTCTATTTGTATTGTTTTCTGTCAAACATTTTTCCCCCTTATAATCTGATTCCCCAAAACCCTCTTTCACTTCTGTAAGGTCATCTATACGTTCATATCCTAATATTTCTTTGTCATTCTCTTTCCACTCTCCCACTCACTGTACTATTACTTCTATTATCTAAAATTGCTTCGATCATTCCTTCTCTTTTTCCCTCCACATCTTTATCCACTTTCATTCTCTCACTCATATATATGTTCTCCTTCTTGTCCATTTCTTTTACTCCCCTTTTTTTCATTCCACCAACAGTTGTTTTCCTCATGTCCCCATTTACGACATATTGTGCATTTACTTACATTCTCTTCGCTTGTCTGACACTGTGTTGATGTATGTCCCTTTCTCCCCCATCGTAAACAAACTTTGTTCACCACAATCTTTTGCTATATGACCATCCTTCATGCATTTGAAACATCTCATACCACCCTTCTTTAAACATTGCCAACCCATGTGTCCTTTCCCTCCGCATTTATAACAAATTATACTTTCTTCTTTTATTCCCATTCCTTCTATTGTTTCTCTCTTATGCACTCCTCCTGTGTTTTCATCCATAACTTGTCTATTTCTCTCCCACCATATTTGTTCTTTCTCATTTCTACTTACTTCTCTTCTCTTATACACTACTCCTGTGCTTTCATCCATACCTTGTCTGTTTTTTTCCCACCATATTTGCTCCTTTTCTTTTCTGTCCTTTCTATCTTCAATTTCATCTTTTCTGTCTTCAAATATTCGTAACATTTGTTTCCTAATGTTTACATACTCTAGCTCACTTTCCCCACATCCACCTATAATAATCTGTTCTTCCCATTTTTTAAGTCTCGCTGTATATAAAAGAAGTGCACCTTTTACATCCTTTCCCCACTCACTCATCCCCAAACAGGTTGCTTCACTCAATACTTTTTCATATCGAATCACAAATTCTTTCACACTCTCTTCCTCTCTTCTATCAATTTTTAACACATTCAAAACACTGTTAAACCTCTCCACACGTTTGTCCAACTTATACCTATTATCTAATGCTGATAATATTATTAACTTCACCCCTCCCTCTTTTGATAATTCTCCCATACTAATATTCTTTATTATTTCCTCAGCTTCACCCTTTAAATATAATCTTATGATTAGTCCCTTTTGTTTTACTTTCTCATTTAATTGTGCCCAATCACTCACTTTTCTTCTCCATTTCTCATAATCTTTCTCTTTTCCGGAAAATACCGGACATTTCCCAATCATTCTACATTCTTCACCCCTCTTTGGTTCATCATCATCACCACCAATTTTTACGTAGCAGAGTTGCGCACTGATTAAACTAAATACAAGTAAACAAATACTTATGCAATTTGTATAAATGTACCTTACACTAATAGTCTAATATTCTATCTAATTCTATCTAACAACACAACAACACTTTAATAGAGAATAATTACCTGCTATATTTTATGAAGTTTACATCAATTTGTGAGACAATTCATGATAATTTAATGGATGAAAGTATGATATATGATGATTAAAATAATGTATTAGTTGTATGTTAGTATGTCTAGTTATATAAGTTTGGTCTAATCACGTCAGAAATATATTTAGGTCATGTCGCAATAAACAATAATTTAATGATTCACAATGGATAATATAACAATAAATAAATATATGATTGCTCACGACACTTTCTGAGAACACGTTTCTGATATGTTTCTTCCTCTTTATCTGATTCAGCTCTCTCTTCTTTTTTTATCTGGTTCAGCTTTTCACTCTATATTCAGCTCACACTCAATTTTTATTACTTTTAGATACTAAATCTGTTATTAATAATCTTATAATACGTAAAGAAAATACTTTTGCAACTGAAAAAGAAACAACTCATATAGCAGACAATAATGATGTCTCACATCATCAATGTCTGCTATCAATATATATTACTATATATCCTTTCTACTGTCATATATATATATATATACAAAAATATAGCCTCAGTTCATTGAAAGTTCCCTTTGTTTAATGTATACATAAAAACAATCTCTAAAATATATATATATATATATATATATATATATATATATAATATATATATATATATATATATATATATATATACTCCATATAATATAATATATATATATATTATTATATATATAATATATATATATATATATATATATATATATATATATATATATATATATATATATATATATTATATATATATTATATATATATATATAATATATATATATATAATAATTATATATATCTATATATAGATATATATATAGATAGGTATATATAATATATATATATATATATATGAGTGAGTGAGTGAGTGAGTATATAGGTGATAGTAGGATATATATATATATATATATATATAATATATGGTAGTATATAGTATAGGGAGTATAAGATATTACCACTTTAACGCAGATATTATATTATAGGGGTATTAGTATGAGTTAGGATGGTCTGATCGGCATTGTTGTCGCGGGTACGCGCTGGGGATGGGGTGGGCGGCGTCGATAAGTTTGTGAAAACTTTTATGTATTTTGCTTATGGGCGTTGAATGTTATCCCTGGAAGATGGTTTCAAAACCACCATTCGTTTGTTGTAGAGTTACTCTGTTGTAAGCAGCGGTGAGCTGCAAAATTGTTTGGACCAGGGAGCAAAATTTTATCACGTTAATTAGAGTAACATTTTAAGTCCATATCTCCATATTGGTAAATCTTATACCAAATTTCATAGAGAGTGATGTTGTTAGGATACTTTAAGTACAGTTGGCCTTTCCTTGTTTTTTTGGGAAAAAAGTATTTTCACGCAATGAAAATGAATCCGAAAAATTGTGTTAAAATCGAAGAAATTTCCATTTCCGAGGGGTGTGTTATTAAAAGAAGGAAATAATTTAACGATAGTAAACATTTTGTGTGATGATGACATACTAAAGTAGGGTTTAACTTAAACCTTATTTGAAGTTTGGTAAATGATTTTTAATAAATTTACAGGTGTTCCAAAAATCAATTTTTCGGAAAATCTGTAACTTTGAACCTTAATTATCTCTGATGGCGGTAAGTGCGTAAAAATCGTTGAAATTTTCACACATGTATACTGTGACTAGCGTCAGTGATGTGATGGTGCCGTTCACTGCAAGTATTGACTTGGATTTGCTTGTTTTTAAGAGAATACGAAGCCATTCAAAATTATGGCAAAAAGAAAAGAAGTTGTTTTTAAGGGTTGTGTTATGAAGGCGTAGTTATGGGTATGAGGGTGATGTAGTATGTTTCAGAGACGGATAGAGCAGTGATAACGAAATGAAATAGTATAAGTTCCAGTCAAGGAGAAATGAAAACAATTGTTAAAAAAATTTAATTTTAGATTTTAATGACATAATAAGTGTACGAGGGTATAATCTAGCTTAAATGTTTGTACAGAAATTAACTCAATAACTTTTAAAGAAGTTTAAGGATCTTTATTATATGAGGGGTAGATACTAGTATATATATATAGTATATAGTATATATAAGAGTAATATATTTTAGGTTTTTTTATATGTAACCGCCGGGGTTAAAAAGATTATATAAAGTTAGGTATAGTGAAGTATATACGGGTGAGGAGAGTGAGCGGTGAGGGTGAGGTGAGGGGGAGTAGGCGTATATAGGTAGGGAGGGGGTGATAGGTAGGTAGTGAGTATATATATATATGATATATATATATATATAGGTGGGGGTGGCAGGAAAAATATATAGTATATATAAATAATATATTATTATAAAGTAGTATATGTATAGATATATATAATATAGATATATTATATATATCATATATAGTATATATATATTTTTTTTTTTTTTTTTTTTTTTTTTTTTACAGTTAATCACCACCACTCACGGGCTAAGCCCTAATCTGGGAGGGAGGGCGTTGTGCTATAATATATATATATATATATATATATATATATAAAGATCAATATATATATGATTATATGATATGATATTATATGCCTATAGAGAAATTAAATTTCAGGAAATGTTCAAGAGAAGAAAATTTTTTTTTTCTTGTAGAATATTATTATTAATAAAATAAGTTACTGACAAAGAAATAAAAATTAAATGTTAGAAAAAGAGAAATTGCGCAATTGCTGAAATTTCGCTATCTAATTTCTCTATAGGCATATTTACTATAATTATCCATAGCGTCAAGTCAGTTTTGTTCTATATATATATAATATATATAATATATATATATATATTTATATATATATAATATATTATTATATATATATATTGTTAGGTGAGTATGAAGTTATATATATTGTGAATATATAGTTATATATATAATATAAATATATGGTGTATATAGTGTTATGTATAGGTATTAGTATATATTATATATGATATAGATGTGTGTAGGTTTGTATTTTGTATATATATATATAATATATATATATGATATATATATATTATATATATATATTATAATATTATATATAATATATATATATATATATATTATATATTATATATATATATATATATATATAATATATATAGCTATATATATATATATATATATATATATATATATATATAATAATTATATATTATATATATTATATATATATATATATAAATATATATATATTATATTATATATACCGTATAATATAGTATATATATATATTATATTATATATATATATATTATATAATAAGATAGTATGTAAATACAACTACTCTTAAATATTTTCGGTCAAATAAATTACCAAAATACAAAAAATATAATTATTTTTCTAAAATTCAATCGAAAATTTTGAAAGAAAAGAAAGAAAACTTTCGGACCATCATGCATTTTTTTAAGGAAGTTTTTCAAAGAACTTATCGTCCGTAGTCCAAGACGATTTCATAGAGGTATCATTGGTCAATGACAGCTAACTTTGCCACCATTTGTTCTATATTTTAGAGATGAGAAATAAATAAATTAATGAATCAACTCTCTTTTGTGCTTTTAAAGTAACTACTTAGAGCACAACACATCAGTTGTTCACGTCTTCCAAACATATGTATTAAAATATATTAAACATAATTTGCCTAAAATTGAAAAGCTAGTTTATTTTTCAGATGGAAGTGGTAGCCAGTATTAGGAATAAAAAAATTTTGTTAACATTTTGCCATCACCAAAAAGATTTCGCATTAAAAAGCTGAATGGCATTTCTTTGCATCTTGCCACGGAAAAATTGCCTGTGATGGGGTTGGAGGAACAACAAAGAGCGAAATAAGCAAAGTCAGCTTACAAGAACAACAAACACACCAAATTCTTAAATATTGACCAAAATATATTTCCATTCGGCAAAGAGAAAAGTTTAAGAGGAATAACTTATTTTCCGTAAAAGAAGAATAAATTCATGAACACATTTGAAAGACTTAAAACGAGATATGAAAATTGCTTGAGAATTAAGGGGAACAAGAAACTTTCAAAAATTCTTCCCACTTTCAGAGAGAACAAAATTAGGTGCTATCCAACCTCAAAAACTGACGTTTACGAAGACCACTGTGTCAACACAAAATTTTTCATTAGGTGTAGAGATAAATGACACAGTAGTATCGCTATTTGATGACAATGTGATTGGGAAAGGTAGAAGAAATAAGTGTGGAGAACGATGATGTTGCACTACTATATATTTTTTATCATCCTTCCGGAACCCAAAACTTCATTCAAGATGTCAGATTGCGATCGGGTATGGATCCCAAGGAAAAATATTTTACGAAAACTTTCTGGCTTGAAATAAAAAATGTCATTAACAGGCAGAAATTACAACATCTCAAACAAAGTTTCACGAAATAAATCTCTCTTCTTGCGTGAAGAGCGAATCACGGATAGCGAGCGCAAAGTAGAAGGTATAATATATATAAATAATATATAATATATATATATATATATATATATATATATATTAATAATATATAATATATATATATAATATATTATATATATATAATATATATAATATTATATATATATATATAATATATTTATAATAATATATATAACCTGTAGATACTGCAACAATTTTTTATTACGGAGTTATAAATCATTTTTGTTATAAATCATACCTTATGATATATAGTATATATATATATTATATATATATAATATATATATATAGTATATATATATAATATATTGTTTGTTTATATATATAGTGGTATATATATGTATAATGGTAGGTATTGTAGTGGTTAGGTATTATTTATATATATATATATATATTATATATATTATACTATATATATAATATATATATATTATAGATAAATTTGAATGCTCATTTAGTTAATTTTGTCCTTTACAGTAGATATAATGGTAAATTCTTATGTATATTTAACCTTGAAATTACAATTTTTTTAACATTGTTTTCCTTTCCCTGATGCCACACTATTTCATTGTCATGTAACTTGTCTTGAACACTATAATAACCTTTAATAATAGCTAATCATAACACTACTTAAAGAAATTTTGTTTGGGGCATTTTTGAATCAATTTATGTCTTAAAAGAATACTATACCAGAGTCAATATTGCAGGTGAAGAACATCTTAGGGTAGTTTTCAAGCTTAGAAAATTTCAGATTTTTAGCACTTACCCATCAGAATATTGAAGGTCAAAGTTACCCGATTTCCGAAAAATCTATTATTTTGGACACCCTCTGTAAATTTTTAAACAAAAGATTGCTCTATAATAAGATTTAATTTAAACCCTACTTTAGTATGTATCAGCACACAAAATTTTATATCGTTATTGGAAGATCTTTGTCTTTTAATATATACACCACGAAAATGGGAAGATTTCTTCGATTTTTTAACCGGAGCAATTTTTCGGAATTCATTCATGGGAAATATTATTTTCCCAAAAAAAAAACAGAAAAACATGAACCTTAAAGTATCCCTAACAAATCACTCTCTATGAAATTGGTATAAGAATTTACCAATATTGAGATATGACTTAAAATGTTACCTCTATTAAGTGATAAATTTTGCTCCACCTGGTCAACATTTTGGCTCACCCTGTTACAACCAGAGTAAAATCTACAAAAAACGAATGGTTTTTCTGAACTTTCCAGGGATAACAATAACGCCGTGCAAAATATAAAAGTTTTCAAAAATTAGTCAAGAATACCCTTAAACATTTTGGTACGGCAAAAATATGGATGACCCATATATATATATATATATATATATATATATATTATTATATATAATATTATATATATATATTATATATAGTATCAAAATTATAATATAGATTAATATACTATATTAATATATATATATTACTATATAGTTGAGGGAGGGTATATATATATATAGTATATAATTATATATATGTGTATATTATATATACAGTGATGGGCACGGTACATGAAAATTGCTTGGGCGATACCGGACATCCGATACTGTAAATTCTCTTGGGCGATACCGATACTCGTACTTTGAAAAAAACGTTGGGGCATTACCGGTACTCGTATTGGTATCGCCTGATGACATCCGAGTAATAGGTCCAGTTGAAGACAGTTAAATATATTAAACAGCGAATATAGTGCCTCGAGAAATATTTATACACATTATACATTCTATTACTGTTGATATAGGTTCTCAATATTGATATACAAAGATCTTTACTAAAGCTTTTGAATGGATAAAAAATTAAAGTTACAACAAACTAGGGTTACCACACTTTTGAATATTTTGGCAGAGTTTATAACGATAAGTCTAAGAGTTGCTGCGAAGTGAGCGAAAAATAAATATATAACAAAAATTTACCAAGAAATTAATTAAATCTCGGAGCGCTTTAAACACGAGTAATAAATCAATAATTTATATTAAATTGAAAAATAGTTCTATACACTATCCCAATACAAAGATACATTAATACTTCCAATGCTTTTACATCTTTCCACTCCAACATATATCAATAAAGTAAGTTCATATTTGTTTAAAAAAATAGAATACTGAGAATATTAAATAAAAGAATCTAAAAATGATCAATACTTCTGTAAATTTTTATAGATTCTCAGATCACATCTCAAGTGTGCAAATAAGATGACTGCGATCTGAAGTGGAACCCGACGTGTAGGCATAAAGTGTAGTGTGAAGCGAACGCTACGATTTGTCATGATAATGAAAACTATATAGTGAGTCATATCTATCTGTTTTCTTATACTAAAGTCGTATAATTTTTATAGTTATTATATTAATAAGAGAAAATATGAAAAAAAACTAATGATATTAGACAAAATATAAAATTTAGTAGAGTTAGAAGTTACTAGATTCTTTATATATTAGATCACTTATTTGTATTTATTTATTTTATTTATTTTTATTATGGGTTTCTTTGAAATGCTATTTCAAAAAGGATAATATAAGTAGACTGGTATCTTAATATATATGATATAAATATTTAATATATATAATTGTGATAGTGTCTGTTGTATCTACCGTCCTCCCCTTCCTATGTAATGAATCGTGTCTTATATATTATATAGAGTTTGAGTTAGTGTATATGTTATTATTTTATTTTATAGTTTATATAATTAGTTATATATTAGGTGAAATACAAGTTCAAACATGGCCGCATCGTCATCTCTCACATTTATGTTTTTGCGCGACGTATTTATATTGTTCGTAGAATGATGATATATAAAGAGACTATATATGGAAGTTATAAAAATAATATAATAAAAAACTTAAAGATGTCTGAGACTTGTCTGGTGGAAGACACTATTATATAGATGTTTAATGTTAATATAATCATTTAATTATATATAAAAATATATATATAATATTATATATAATATATTATATCACATACATTATATAATTTATCTATATTATAGGAATTTTCGTATAACTTGAAACACCTTTTGATCAAATATTTATTCTTTATCTATAATAGTAGATTGGAAAAATGGTATTTTAGCTCGATAAAAACACTCTTGCCTAATTGCTATCGCTAAGTATCGAATAATCCATATATCTCAAAACATAATCCTTTAACCTAATGTCAAAGCTATTGACATTCCATGTATCACCATTCGACTGCGATTAAACTATGGGAACCATTTTTATAAATGAGCAAAAAAGAAATCAGCGCTCTATCAAAACAGGTTTCATGTTCTTTTGCTTAGTATCTTTTAGTTTATAATTCTTCATAGATGCTTGGATTACGATTTTCGACGGTGGTTTGTTTTCTGTTGTATCAGATATAATAATTATATTTTTCACTAATTTAAGTAACATAATTAAATTTTACATATTTCTATCAAGAAAAATGAAATATTATATCAAATATAATTAAACCAGGATTTAAAAATAAAGATAAGATTGATGACACACGGAACGGTGTAATAAAAAATCTTAGTAACCGCATAATGATATACGCGTGTGATTTTTGTTGTGAAATTCTCAATGACCTTTCACTACGGAATAATTGACAACAGCGTGAGACCCGTATAAACTGCAGAGTTTTTTTTTTTGTAACACAATGATTAGAGAGCGAAAGTTGAGACCTCGTATGACTTGCCAGCAGATTTTGATGAATAACTTATATATCTATTAAACAGTTTCAAAATTTATTATTACGCTCACTAGCAATTCATTAAAGGTCCAGAAACCTAATAACACAAATCTAGACAGAACCAACACCTTCTACATAATGTTAGTAAAAAACTACAACTGATTCTATCAGATTCAATATGATAAAGATAAATTGATTATAACAAGTACGAGTAATGATGAACGATTATAAACCCGACTCATTACCATAAATATGCTAGTTGTCAGAATATGCATTGAAAATCCCTATGAATCATCAAGAGAAATAATAAAAGGAACTAAGATGAACAAAATAAACTGATCCGTTTATGAAATCTCTACTGAATGGTGGAAAGTTAAGCCAAGGAATATGCTGTTTATCCCACCCTTTAGTAAACTTGCAAAGAAATAGCGTGTGGCTAACAAATTCGTCCTACAAAAAACCTGTTCCATGTTTCCAGTGAGAGAGTATTTATATAGCAATGCTTATAGTCGACTCCGTAGAAGAGAATGAATGCGAACACAGAACAGACTCTCAAGCAGAAAAGGCAAAAAAATATTTCTCCCTCACACACACACTCTCTGCTATATTGATATTGATTTCCCCACACTCACCTCACGCGGAGGAGAAAGTAAAATATAAATACCTACTGCGAATCTTCTCTTTCATTGGAGGTAGAGTGTATAAACGAAAACGGATGCGCTCTTATCTCGCAGATATTATATTGGGCAGGAAATACAATAAGTGCAGGTACTGAAAGGTATATTATATATATATTTTAAATCAGTAGATCACAAGTATATTATAATATAATGATGAAATAATTAGAGAAAAAATTAATGAATCTATATATGAGATAAAAAAAATAAACAAATTTAATGAATAATAGTGATATAATATATATAATACTATAATATACTATAATATTATCTATCTATCTATCTCATTATATATATAATAATAATCCCTATAGACTGATAATAAATGAAAGATGTTAAAAAAAAACATCCGCATCCGCGGATAATTAAATACTTTAAAAACAATCTCCATCCCCACTCAAGATTAAAAAAATAAACGTCTTTTTCGATCGGGGCCAAAATTTTTTTTTTCTTTGCCTGAATTTCTCAACTTTAAATATTATATTTAAAATAGATATATATAGTATAGGTACATTAAAATAAAAGTCAGATTAACTTTTAAACTTTTTCTACGTAGGTAAGATGTTATTGACATAAATAATCAATAATTTTATTCGTTTCCTTAAGCGAATAGTAGTACGATATTAAGTTTTTTTTTTGTCTATAAGTAAAGTACTATTGACCAAGTATATTGATAATTATAATATAGTGTATTGTCAATATATCATTATTTTTTTATATCAATTTATATATATCCTTGTATAATAATTCAGTATTATTTTTTATTAAAAATAATTATTTTAGAGGTAAAGCCATAAGAAAACATAATATTAAATTAAAATAGTATATAAAAATAAAAACTTATTAACGCATAATGAACTCCACCCCATTTTACCTAAACCCTGCCTAACGTGAGGGTATTCTCGGTGAGGTCAGTTTAAAATTATTTATATATATAAATATAAATACGTTTAATTGTAGTGGGTACAGGTAAGTTCTTTGGAGATGTCAATAAAGACCTGTGGGGTCCAAATTTCTGATCTGCATAGTGAAGATATAATTAAATGGACTGGAGTAATACAGGTAATAAGTGTAGGTTCTATCAATGGAATAGTTGTTTCCTTGCTTCTTCAGCTACGATTGTGCACTACTTACACCGAACCCCACACAGATACTGCAGGGTGGCTACTAAGACCATTTCAACCTATCTCACCTTTATAGTGAGCTGAAACAGTGGGCGGAGTCTTATTTTAAGTAGCCACGCCCATCTCATTCTTATGATTCGTTTATTGTAGCGAAACTTTATATATTTCTATAGACAAGTTTATTACAATTTTTTAGAAGAGCAAAAGGGTTATTTTACTCTCTCTCTCGGTTTATCTCTCTTTTTGCTCTAGGCCTCGTACTCGGGTGTATTCTTAACATTACCTATCGTGAGATGATTATAAAGTACCATGAGACTCTGCTATCATTCTCAATCTCCTAGATGAATAGGCACTTTTTTTAATATCTATGTGGATTTGAGTCAGGCGCGTCTATTATCGCTAAGTATGTATTTGCGTTCCTGTTGCTCTGCTATATGCACATCACCACCTAATCATATTTATATTGTTTGGCGAGTTCTTTCTTAGAGTTTTATAGTAGCAGCACGAGATAGGAGTTCTATCGGCAAATTCTCCGTTTTTATCACACTTTTAAGGTTTATGTATTGTAACTTGGAATATAGACGTTTAAGTATGGCACGCTCAATCCTGCGAGAGAGTATTGAAATTATGGTTTCTGGCCTTAGTGCGGATGAGAGGTAAGCAGAGAGGTACTCGAAAGGAAATTAATCGATATCAACTAACCTTTCCACTCTTATGTAATAGCTCTTGTCCTATATTGTACATGCTTGTTGCGTACATATTAAAAAATTCCTTGCCGCTAGCTCACCATTGTGATGACAAACTTTAATACTCAATGTCCTATCTAGATCATCTAATTCTATTACTTCCACCGTACATATCTCACTCTCGCGTAATTATCACTTTATTGATCTGTCAGAACATCTTGCTTATTTCCGTCCTCATATACACTACTCTGTTTCGAGCCCCTATATTTGCAAATCCGCCCAGAACGAGAGTCTTTGTACCTTACATAATCTCCTGTCCAGCGATTCTGCCTTCTTCCACATTACATAGTTGATGTAACTATATATGATTTCTTGTTGTCCGAGGTCGTTATTTAAATTCTATTTACAGACCGGATGCCCTTTCCTAAAATAGAGGGAATTTTCATTTCATTTCTTCGGTTATCTCACAGTTCTTGTGCGCGTGAGGCTCCTCTTTAACCACTCATTTAGGTATATATAAGAATAGATCTTATTAGGAGACCTCTCTATTGTGGACGCTTAAGGAGAGATTATTTTTATTTAGAGTTTGATTATTACCTATTTTTACCAAAAAAGAATATAAATTTATTTTATCAAGTTAGGATTTGTTTGAATTATTTTTTTCATCTCGAATTTTACTCTATTACTTATTTATCTTTTTTAATTTAATAACCACCTTGTCAGGTTTATAGCTAATTCATCGAACAATACAATCCAAAACTCCGAATAACTGTTAATCTATCAAAATATTTCACAGACTCTAAATAACCAACAAAAATGTTTTCGTATGGTTTCCAAATCGTTGACACATTAAAACTTTATATATTTGAAAGGGTTAGAATCTATACGATCGCTTTACTTCCAAAGTTAATACTTAAAGAAGAAACTTGACCAATTAAATTTTCTCTATTAAGAAAATCTATTTAAATATATATGATTTTTCTGTCTGATTTTGTAGATGTCCCCAATTTTTGGCTTTAATAATGAGCCATTCCCCCGCCTTTTAATAGTTCTTAACTAAGTTGCTATAAATTTCGTATCTCCTTCGAGTTTTGAAAACCAGTTCTTCTCGTATTCTAAAATATCTTCTTAAGCGCTTTTTAATATTAATAAATTCTTCTAATTATATATATATATACATTAATCTTATTTCGTTTATTATTTGACTCGAATTTGAACGGTGATGTTGGGACAGAAACTGAAGCTCCTGCTTCAGAAGATGCCATTTTCTCAGTTTATATATTTAACAGGTTTTTCTTTATCATTTTAACATTAAATCTTTATATCGAATTTCCTGCACAAAAAGTTCTCTTAAGTGATTTTATAATTATTAATACTTTATTTCAGCTTTTTATATGATAAATCCATTCTTCCGTTTTTTAAATTCCTCTAAGTCGATATTTATTTTTTAATAAATCAATTACTACTTCCCGCTGATTACCACTAAGTGAAAATTAGACAAAAGGGAATAAATAATGAAATCTACATTCTAAATTATTTTTTATAATGAAATCCTAAAAATTACTTTATACCTATCACGCCAAGGTTCTTTCTAATTATTTATTTAAAAAATATTACATTTTCTTCTAAAGTGGTTATATAACTATATTATATATTATTATATATATATATAATATTTTAATATTATTATTTATTTATTTTATTTATTTATTTATTATTTTTACTGATTTATTATGGAGGTTATATATATTATTGGGGGATTTGGATCTTTATTTGGTATTGTATGGGTTGTAGTAGTTGTTCTATTACAGTGTTAGTTTGTGGTTTTTATATACTATATTATATTTACAGATTTGTCTCACTCACCTTCTTGTGCAGCGTGTTACCTTTTATAAATTGGAGTGGTTGACATATTAAATATATTATTTTGTATATAGTTATTATATATATCTCTTACCCTTAGTTCCGTTTTTGCTCTAATATCGCTAATTTTTTATCTATGGTTTTTGTGTCGCACGCTCGTTGTCACTTAAAAGAGAAAGTGAAGATTGTATATTGGGGTAATAGAATGGTATTAAAAGATGAAAAAGAAATATCTCCAATAATTCACTACAGTACATCATTAGTTGGAGTGAGGCACCTCTTTGTTTATAGAGGGTCTATAACTGCTAGTGGTGGAGTAAGATATTGTGAGAGTTTTTTTTATTTTGTTTTTTTTTTTTTTTGTTTTTTCATTTTTACTTATCGTCACTTGCAGTTGTAATACCTATAAGAAAAGAGATTGGGCAACTAATATTCTACCTTTCAGCTGTAGTAATGTTTATTTGGACAGTTTTAATTAGTCTCTTTAAACCTTATAGTTCTCTCATCTTTTCCCAAGAGGAGGATGGAACGGATTTTACTCTACTCCCATAAATTGGATAACAAGTGTTTCCATTACAAGGGCGAATAAGATCCTTAAATTAACTGGAGTATGACTGAGCAAGAAGATAAAATAATTTCACGCCATAATCTGAACAGCATATTCTAGCTTCTTTTGAGGCATTATTAGCTAAACCGATATTGATTATTGAGGTTTCCAAGACATTATTCCCTAATATGTTCAAAGTGCCAGGAATGTTTATGCCTGTTTTAGAGAGTGTAGAATCGATCGTTGAGATTTCTGCGGTTATTGCCTAGTGAGAAATTTATATCCCATACCAGACTTCTGGCGAGTATATATTATATCGAAAAAATGTAGAACGAGGATGACAACTCTACCATACATAAACGAGGGACTCATTGAATAATGAAGTGGAGAATGCAGTGGTTGGAGTCATTAGTTATATAGAATTGATCCATAGTTAGAAGTTCTAGCTATAGAATTTTTATCGTTTTTTTTTTTTTTATTTTCTATTGTGAGCCAATTAATTATGATCGTTGAAGAAAAGTAGTGATTAAATATAGTATGTGAGTATAAACAGAACTCCTGAGGAACATCCACGATATCTTAATTTATTGAAAGTCTACAGAGTTTTCTTAACAGAATTACATTAACTCGAAAGTACTTGAAAATGAAAAATGTCCAGTATTTATATTATTTTTTTTTATTTTTTTATCTTTCTTTTTTGTATTTTGTTTTTTGTTTTTTGTTTTAAACATTCAAATTTTCTTTTTTTATGGTATATTTGTTTTATTTTTTTCCTTATTTTTTTTGTAATTTTTTAATTTTTGAGATTATATTAATTTTATATCTTTTTAATTAATAGTTTTTACTCGGGATATAAGCATTCATTGATGTATATTTATTGTTTCATTTAGTTTGTTATTTTTTTTTTTTATTTAGTAATGCAAGCGAATGGAGGATAATTCAAAAGATAAGGTTAGCTTGAAAGTAGCAAATGCGTTCCATACCACTGTCAGGATAAACCTTTTGAATTGTCAATGCGTCTGTCTCACTACAAAGACTCCCCGATAAGTCCCTTTAAGGGTTCAGTAAGACGCTCTAAGATCTAGTGGATATATTAGATGTAATTATTTATAATTCTATTACTTTTAGTTTATATATTCTTATTAATTAATATTTATTTCTATATTTATTTTATTAAATTTTATATATAAGAAGGTTGTAAGATATTTAGGATGATTGTTTCATGATCTTATTTTTTGTATTTTCTTTTTTCTTGCTATTGGTTTTATTTATTGTATTACAATATTTATTATGAACGACACATATATTTTTGTTTCATTTAGGTCTTTCTTTTTGTATTTTTTTATGTTTTTTTTTTATACATAGAATTTTTTTTTTCCTTTCTTTTTTTTTTTTTTTCTTTTTACTCTCTACGAGCATATCAAACACCACCAGTCACGGGCAGAGCCCTAATTCAAGCCGAGGTAAGGTGTACCACTTAAACGTCCGACGCGCAGGCGACGAAGCCAAGCCCCAAGGAGAGAATAGGCCCTCACATTCGCTCGCTCTATCCCGCAGGCGAGGAGCCTATTCGAACCTGGGACCCTCTGCTTTGTTGGGCAGTGCTCTAACAACTCGGCGATCGGGCGGCTTTTTTTATTAAATAAAATATAATATATTTTAAAAAAATATATATAGTAGTAATAAGTAATATATATATATATACGTATTATATATATATATATATTAATAATTTTTATATGTTTATATAATATATTACACCATAACAAATTGAAGTTTATATATCGTTATATATAATATATAGTTATATAATATCTTATCATACATACTATATCTAATAATATATCACGAGTGTGATTATTTGTTTATTAACTATTAATACATTTAGCGATTTTTTTTCACGATTACTACTACCATATCTTATATGGAAATTGGTAGTGTGGGCAAGATATGAGGAGATGATGCGACGACTGTTAGTGTAATGGTGGGAGTACTGCCTCATAATATGATATATATATATGACTGAGCTAAGTCACATCACTGCCTAAGTTGTTATAGTTAAGTATTGTGGTGTGAGCTGACGGCGGAAGTATTTCACAATATATCTAATATTATTGTGAGGCCGACGGAGTCTACGTACGCGGTAGATAGTGTATTGAGTTGTTCTATTAATTCTGTATTATTTTTACATCACTAGATTATGTGATTATTGATCATTGATAGAACCCAGCACAAGTACGACTTGGTGTGTTACTGATCCGGAGAATGTAGTGTTAGTAATAGGAATATAGTTATACACGCTATATAATAGGTATACTATATGATATATTCAATGTTATACACGACTATAGGTGCTAGCACCATGATAAAATTAGACAGTTAGACGGAGTATTATTATTTATACGTGTAATCATTCAGACACGCTGTAGTATACATAGTTAGTGTATAGGCTAAGCGGTTGTGCAGACAGACCGAATGTGCCGCGGAGGAAGAGTATGAGTGGATGAGAGAAGAGAGGGTTGTACGCACTGGACCCTGTGCAGGACAGATAGGAAGAGAATAATTGGAAAAGTTTAACTTCCAGTAATTACTTTTATAAAAACGGAAAACCCCTTTAAGTACCCTAAATATACTTTGGCTCAGATATTTTTGAGTTTATTTTTATAATAATGTGTAGATGCTTTACGTATTAGATGAGAGTATGCATGTGAATGATATAGTGTGAGTTGTATAGTATAAATCACAGAAGTAGTCACAACAGGAGAGAAATTAGATTTCGAAGAAAGTTTATGGGCATGAGGCAATTGCACTTGACACCAGCACGCCAGATTAAGACAAGATGAGAATTTAAATGGATTTAAATATATTTTTGACATTTTGATAAGATCAGCGTAAGATATATGGCTTGATTTTTGCCATAGTGGAAGAGAACTGGATGAAGAATAAAGCTAGCACGAAGACGCGAATAGAATGAATGACAAGATAGAGGCCAGTTATGTCATATGTACCATCTCGCATACTCATTCGTCTTAAGATATTACGCAAAATGAAGATGCATTTCTCTGACGAGGTTTAATTCATAAATATTATTGGGACTTCATACTCTTCAATCCAGAAGTAGAGCCACTACTGACTAGAGACCTTCGATGCTAGTGAAGCCAATCATCTTCTATGCTCTCTAACGATGCTGCATGAAGAGCTGAGGGTCCCAGGAGTCGTATATGATCGGACCGCCGCGGAGTTTCCGAACTGAGTGCCAGCAGGTCGAAGACGGATCGGGAATCATGTATAGTATAATGAGAGTAATGTATTTATATAATATTATATAATTATAGGATTATAATTAATATTGTATTGTTATTATTTATTATATGTTATTTTATATTTATGTGTAATATAGTTGATAATAATTTATATGATATATTAATAATAATATCATTATATGTACTATATTATTCTCTTTTCACGACAAAATATACTTTTCTCTGCACAATCCACAAGGAGAAGTAAAACATGAAAAAGTTTACCCTACAAAAGCACTTTCCGTGGTTTTTCAATCAAACACAATTCCTATCCACATCACTCGCATGTGTTGAACCAACCACAAGAAAGTGCGTTGGTAACTTCACTTCTATTTATTATTTCTCTCTTGTGGATTGTGCAATATTATATTTTTGTATCTATTATATTATTTTATTTTATTTTACGCACGAAAATGGGGGGAACAGAGCTTCAGCAGCTACCTAGACCTGTATCCCTCACACCATAATCCACATCTCTTATCACCGACACAGCATCGCAGGTTGATTTCTACCAAAAGTGCCGTGAGGATTATTATATGGTGCACAGTTATTAGAAGGAATGATATGTTTAAACAGCTCTCTACAAGTTCTTGAAACAGTCTATTAGATGTATTTCCAGTCACATCGGGTGGTGCATGGCTATGTCTCTGGTAACCTCCACAGATCTCTTAATCTCAGATTGCAGTGTAGAGGCGTATAGGAATTGTTATGTGATGTGTTAGATAGTTATATAAGTTGTGTTTGTTTATCACAAGGTTTGTTTAGATGTATTTGCGTTCTCTTATCGCGAAATTATGTTAAGTTGAAGGTGAGGGTAATGTAAGAAGATTAGTTGTATTTTATTATTTATGCGAGGGGGAGGTGCTCAGTAATTACTTGTAATGAATTTGAGGGCGCAGAAAATTTCTCCTTTACAACACAGTTATTTAATGTGTATATCGATTATAGTCCGTCCTGTGTATTCTAGTCCGAAAGTACAGAATCCCATTTTGACGAGGAACTGCACGATATCTTCAGACGGGCGTATAGC
Organism: Trachelipus rathkii; assembly: GCA_015478945.1. Taxonomy (NCBI): domain Eukaryota; kingdom Metazoa; phylum Arthropoda; class Malacostraca; order Isopoda; family Trachelipodidae; genus Trachelipus; species Trachelipus rathkii. The sequence continues at coordinate 11,884 of JABUQX010019433.1, read as the reverse complement.
GTGCAATAATTCTGCTGAGCGTACGACATTCAGGCCGATCATCCTGTCTCCTGCCACCTTAGAGTATCTTTTGAGTTTATATAATAGTTTTCTCTCATATTGAGTACACTTTTTTATTTTTATTAATTATATTATATTGGACCTATGAAGATGTTGTGAGTATGGTGATGGTGAGGCGTCATAATGATTAAGTATATTATAATTATATGACTGGTATTTTGTTAACATATTTAGTGAATATATATAATACCACTATTTTACGTGATTATGAATACTACACTATATATATGAGCTATTGGCCGACCGAGTAAGTAAGTATAAATCTGCCTCTTCTCGGGGTTTACTATGAGAAGTTAGTTAACTCTATTAACTAATAATCATTTTAACCACTTACCTATACCTTGGGATGATAAACTTTATTAATATCATTTAATATATATTAATATATATTATATTATTATTAATTATATATATATTTCTAAAGCTCTCTTTATTAAATAAAATCACGTGATATTAAAATTATCTGAATCTCGCGGGTCGCCGAGCTCACTACGATTTAAAAACGTGCTCGCGAAGTTATCATGTGTTGGGCTAACTCACATGTTATAACTAATAGGAAAATGAATGCTAAGCTAGATTTGGTGTGCTCAGATGGTTATTTTGAGTGAGAACTCAACATAACCTATTTTATTGGATGACTGACTACTATCTGCCTTCCAAATTGTACAATGGTTTCAATAAGACATACAAAACCACATATACATATATCTTAAATATTCCAATTGCTAGATAGACCTAAGTTGAACGCTGTGAGGAATATACCGTGTGCCTTGTACTTACTGTAGCTACAGGATGATTTTATAATGTGAAAATTAAATAATTTTACCTTCTTCTACAGATGTATTGAGTGGATATTTGCTCTTGACTCGATATTATCGCCATCTGTTTGCAGATTTCTTTAATTACTATATTGATATTGTTTAAGTATATAGCCTGAATTGAATGATCTATGTAAGTTAAATTATTTTTGGTATTTATGCCAAAAGGTTTTGCATATCTTGCTTGAAGTTGTATGGCTTCCAGTATCATTGAATGAGAAATGGTATGCACTTCAGACCTGGGCATCTTTAGTGTCCTCCATTTTATTCAGTATGCTAGAAAGTAGCTACTGCGAATAAGTTATACTTCCATTCAGATGGTCACTTGTTTATTGTAATTTGATATTGATAGGATTCTTCTCAATATGTGGATACTACTACAGACATAATGATTGATTTCCAAGTGAATTGAGATCTTCTGTTGACGTAATGTAATATTGAATTGAAATGTGTTGTCTACTGTCATCAACAGTAAATATATTATATGGTTTCTAATCCCAAATAGGACCTACTCCTATGTACAATGGAAATAAGAAGAAGTATTGCCATACATCTAATTAAACCTATCAATTACCATTGTTTAGCAAGGATTTCCATATCTTTTATGTAATTTTTTATTTAATGTGTGGAAAAAATGAAATGATTAATCTTCGAATGTTTTTTGCTCAGACTAGGGAATTCTTCATCAAAATTTCCTTGTTTCCCTGTGCTATCTGGGACATAATGTAGAGGGCTACATTAAAAACACTGGTAGTGATACAAAGACTCTGTACCACCAAGATCAGTTTTGACGCCTGGTGACAAGAACATTACAAGCTCTCTTGGGCTGATTAGTTGGAATATAAATTTAGTTAACTGTTCCCCCACTTAGCTACAGTAAAACTTTGAGGTTAATGAAGCAATCGTCAAAGCTCTATGGTACACTGGAGAACTGCTTCAGCTTTATTTTTTTCAAATCCTTTTCCCAGTCTCAAGTGCCTCTAGAATAGTCGTATGGTCTGACTGGGACGTGGTGAGATGAGGTATGTCGCTTCAGATGGACGGCAAGCGAGGAGAGCGGATGTTTCTTTCTTGTTTATTATTTATTATTTTTTTTTTTTTTATTTTTTTTTTTTCTTATTTTTGCGTTTTATTTTTTTATAGTATTTTTTTGTTATTTTATTTTTATTTTTTTTTTTTTTTTTTATTATTATTATTTTTTTTTTTTTTTTGATTTTGTTTTTATTTTTTTTTTTTATTATTATTTATTTTTTTTTTTTTTTTGTTTTTTTGTCCGCTCGGCTCGTTGAATCTCCGCATTATCTTTGTTTCTGCCCTTTTTACGTTTTTTTTGTAACGTTGATTGTGGTGTGGTTAGTTGTCTAGGGAGGTGGTGTTGATGTGTGTACGAGTTTTTTGCCGGAGTTGGATTGGGGGGGGGTGGTGGTTGCTTTCTTTTTTTGTGGTGTGGGATGTTTGGTTGTGGCCTGGGTAGTTGCAGTGAGTGATGGGTATGCTTATTTGGTTAGTAGGTGGTTTTCTTGTTTTTAGTTGAGTGTGTGTGTTGGTTAGTCTTTTGTTTATTGTTTTATATTGATATATTATTTTTTTAGTTGTTTTTTGTTTATTTTTTTTGATATTATATTATTTTTTTATTTATTCTATTTGATTTTTATTTTTTAGATTAGTTTTTGTTATTTGTAACAAATATTTACCGAAAATTTTATCTTTTTTCTGTTTCTCTTTTTTTTTTGTCTGTTTTTTTATTTATTATATTTATCTTTTTCTTTGCTTCTTTATTATAGTATTATTTTGTTTTCTTATGGGCTTGTAATTTTGTAATTATTTTTCTTTTTTTTTTTTATTATATTTTTTATTTTATTTTTATTATTTTTTTTTTTTTTTATTTTTATGTTTTTTATTGTTCTTTTGTGTTTTTTTGTTATATCTTTGTTTTTTTATTTTTTTAGTTTATTTTTTTTTTATTTTTTTTTTTTTATATTATTTTTTTTGGGTTTATTTTATTTTTTTGACTTTGTGGCATTAATAGGAGGGCTCGTTCGTGTTTTTTTTATTTATTTTTGTTTTTTTTTTGTTGGTTTTTTTGTTTTATTATTTTTTTATTTCTTGTTCTTTTTATTTCCATTTTGTGTTTTTGATTTTTTTTCCGTTTTTATTTTTTTGTCGGTGAGTGGTGTTTTTTTTGGGGTCGGTATTTTTCGCTTTGTATTGAGGTTAGTGATTTGTGTGTCGGCTTATTGTTGGCGGGTGTTCTTATTTGGGGGTTCGTTTTTATGGCAGGTAGAGCGTCAGTCCCTTTGGGTTTTATTGTTTTAATGTTGAAGCTGTTTATGAACTGTGGTGTATTTATCATCATGTTGATTTTATAGCATTGTTTTTTTATTATTTTACAAATTTTAACTAGTATTATTCTTCTATTATATTTTCATTCCCAATCTACTTTGTTTTGTTCATTTTTTTTTATCTTTATTTTTTTATTTTTATTTTATTATTATGTTTTTATATATCTTTTTCTTTTAGATTTCTTTTTTTTATTTTTTTTTTATTTTATTACGAGATTTTCTTTTTGTTTTCTTTTTTTTATTTTTTTTTTTGTCATTTTATTGTCAAACTGGATTAGAATTTCTTTTTTATTTTTTTTTATTTTTTTTTCTTTTTTTATTTTAGTAAATTTTATAAGTCTTTATTATCTTTTTTCTTATTTATATTTTTTTATTATTATTTTTTATATTATATTTTTTTCACATTTATTTTTACCATTTTTTTATTTCTTTATATTTTTCTATTTTTCATATATTTTTATTTTATTCTATATTTTTTTATGGGCGGTATCATGGGTGCTTTTTAGGGATTTATAACGGCTGATGCGTTCATTTGTATTTTTTTTTGTTTGTTTCCAAGAGACCCACCGCTTCTTTTGTTTGGTTTTTTTCTAATGTGGACTTTCGTTATTTTTTCTCGGTGTGTTCTTTTTTGGCGTTCGTCAGCTTCTTTTTTTGGCGGCCGGATCGTTGAGAGTCGGCACCTGTACCTTTATTATCTCCTGTATCTTTTTTTCTCTTTTACTTATTCTTTCTTTTTTTTCTTATTTTATTTTATATATATCCGCAGAGTTCTTCCGTTCCGGAGGCCCGCGACGTGTTTTTTGCCGTCTTTTTTGGTTAATCACTTTATTTTTCTTTTTTCAGTGATCATTTTTATTTCTATCATTACTTCTTCATCGTGCCTATGGGGTCGTTTTCTTTTGATTGACCATGAGCCTTTGCGACCTTCTGACCCATGTCCTTTTCCAATCCTTTTACCGGCGCTGCCGTTCTGTTTCTTATCGTCGTATGTTCCAGCGAGCTTTCCTCTTGATGCACTTTTACTTTTGTCTTCTTCTTCTTCCTTTTCATATGATCAATTATGAACTTAATTCATTGCTTTTATTCTTCTTTTTTCTTATCTTTTCTTCTTCTTCTTATTCTTCTCCTCTCATATTCTCTCATTTCTCCCACACCTTCGCATTTCTTTTCCCCTATGCTTTTGTTGCTTTCTTCACAGCCTCCCATCAATGTATTTCTGTCTACAGACGCTTTTCTTTAGTATTCTTCTGGACCTCCTTCTTGCCTTTCTACAGTACCGCTTTCCGTCCGTCCTCGGGCAGTTTCCACGGACTCGTTTTTTTTTCTCTTTTTCCCACTTTTTCCTCTTTTTCTTCTTTACTACTCCATACTCACTTTTACTTTTCAGTTGACAGTCACAAAGTTTTGCCTTTTTTGTTATTTAAAGATTTCCCTTGCTTTCTTCTTTTTCTGTTTCTTACTGGTTTACTGTTTCCTTCCGTGCCTTCCCCGCGGCGCATTCACTCCCTATTCATTTGCATGTTTGGAATATATTTGTGAACTTATGTCTTTTTGTGGTTTGTTTTCCCTTACATATGTTGCTTTTTACTCGGCTTTACCTTTGCTGCGGCATTCTCAATGTTGGCGGGTTTGTTGTGGTACTCTACGCGGGGTTTCTCCCTTTCACGCCTTGCCATCGGTCACCACGTTCACTCACTTCTCCCCCTCCGACAGCGCTTACCGAGTACGCGCGCCCGAGCCTCAGTTTCTGGCTTTCTGTATGAATCTTATTTGCTTCTTCCGGTTCTTGCTTTTCTGTTCTTTCCATTTTTTCATTTGTTTCTCTCTTTTTTTCTGACTATCTTTTCACAGTTTTTTATTCCTACGAGCTTCTCTTTTTCCTTTCATTGCTCGTCCTTGGGTCCCTTATTTCCCAGTGTGCTTTCCTCACGTTTTCTCTCATAACTCTCTCTGGGGCGTTTATTGTTTTACTCCGCTTCTTTTGTTATTCTTTTACATTTCTCCTCCCCCGGTCCTCCGACGACTTCTCCACGCTCTGTGACCGTCTTTTTTGGTCGCCCTTTTGTTATTTTTTTCGGGGAGTGCCGGCGTGCATTCCGTATGTTCTTCTCTGTCAGTTTCCCGTAGCCACTTCTACATCCTTTTTCCATCCTCTTTAATTTTACATGTTTTCCTGTCTCCGCCATTCTATAGTTTTTTGTCTTTCAGTATTCCCCACTGCGCTTTCCTTTTTGGCTTTTGCCTCTTGACCTTTCTGGGTCGTTACATACTTCACGGTGTGTTACGTTCGATGTCACATTAGCTTGATGGGGCGTTTTCACTCTCCTTTTGGGTTTTCTACTGACTGCTGTGCTCTGCCACGGTGGTCTCCCGGTGATCCATTGCCCACCCTTTTTTGATCCATGTTTTACACTTGCCTACCGGTGTTTTTCGTAGTCATCTTAGACAGTCACTTTTGAGGCTGTCTTCAACTTTATGGCTGGTGGTGGTTTTATTTCCACTGTGCCTCACTCTTTTTCTATTTATGTTATTCGTTTCGACGATCTAGGCACTATTCGATGCCGCTTCACATCCGCTATATTTTGTTACCCTCGCCCGATTCACTGTTGCTTAGTTTTTTCCCCTCATCTTGTTTGATTCTCTACCTTTTTTCGTTCGTTGGTCTACATTACGGTTTGTTTTTCTACTTGTTGCGCACTCTCACTGGGGGCCGGCTTTGCGTACCTCCGCTCCTGGGCCTGCGACCCCCGGGTGCTTTACTCCGGTTTTGCCGCGTTCTTTTTTGGGGACGTGGATGGCTTTTCGTGATCGGCGGTTACTGTTCACGTTTTCCTTCGTCCACGCGGCGGTCCTGTGTTCGCATCCGCTGCATGCCGCGTTTACCTTTCTTTTGTTGGCCTCTTCCCTTTCCTTGACTTTTCTTTACTCAGCCTTCTGGGTGCTTGCCCCCGGGTTGCTTACCCCTCACGCTTGCATGCGTTCGTTTTTTTGGGGCCACGTGGCTGGCCTCGTAGTTAGCGCCTCCGGTTAATTGTTAACTATGCGCCGCGTGTCCACTGTTCGCCTCTCGGCTGCTGGCGAGTCCTCTCCTGTGGCCTCTTCATTTTCCTGCTTTGTCGTTCGCATTACTGGGTGCGACGCCCGGGTGCTTTCCACCACTACCGTTTGTCCGTTCTTTTTTTGGGGAGTGGATGGCTTTTCGATGCTCGGCCGGTTCTCACTGTTATCCGCCACAGCGACGGTCCAGTGTTCGATGCGCTGTGGAGACGTAACTCTCCTGTGCCTCATTCTTTACTTGTGTACGTCCGGCTTGGTACTGTTATACACTCACTCGTTTTTACTTTTTTCCCGGCTTACCTCACGCCTTTTTCTGTCAGCCGCTCCCTTTCGGCGGCTTGCCGCACCCATCCTACTGTCCTTCTCCTCTTACTCTCTATACTCTATCTTTATTACTTTCTTCTCTCATTCTATATTTTTATATATTACTAATATTTGATATCAGTATATGAGTCAGTGAATACTATTTATTAGCTGCATGAGTCATTTTTTTTCTTAATATTCATATACTCCTTTATGTCTAGCTATTATGTATATCTATTTATTCGTATTTTCTCTTTTTATATTTATTATATTATTATTTGCGCTCCATGTATTCTTCCAGGTACGCCACTGTTATATACTTTTAAGATGATCATCTTTTCTACAGGAAGTTGAGATAGAATCATGGTAGTAGATATCGTTATATATATCATTAGTTATGTATTATATATACACCGTTATTATATGTATATTTAGACATCTTATAGTAGTATATGTCGGGTATTACTGTAGTATCATATTGTGTTTTCCATCTTGTGGACAGTGTGGTACGTGTTTTGAGTGTTCCTCGGTTTGAGTTTAATCTTCTCATCTTATTTGGCGTTTTTGTTATTATTGGTTTCGATTATGTTCTGAGTTTAGATAAGTGTGTCGTGTGGTGTTTTTTTTCATCTTTTTTTGTTTTAACATTTAAATTTAGTTTTTATTAAATTGTTATCAAGTGAATAACCCTTACAATCATGGATTATGTTCGTTTCGGCGAGTTTTAAATAAGTTTGGAGTTTTAAAAGATGATTTTAGTATTAATTTTTTCTTTTTTTTTCTTTGTAGGTTTTAATAAATTTTTAGGGATAAAATGAATTGTTTAGGTTTAAGTTTCAGTTTTTCAGTGTATAGTAAGTATAATTTTTTATTTAATTAATTTTAAGTACTCAAATTTTTTGTTAGGATTTAGCTTTTTTCATTTTCTTTTCTTTAAGTGTTGTAGGTTTTAATAAATTTTAGTAAGTGTAGTAAAGTTGTTCGGTGTTTATAAGTCTTTCGTTCTTTTCAGTGTATAACGGTAGGTCTATTTCGCTTTTATCTTAATCTGACTTGTCTAGTGCTTAAATTTTTAAGTTAGGATTTAGTTTGTTTCAATTTTTATTCCAATTTCTTCTTTGTTTTAGTTGTTTTTTTGTCTATTGGTTCCCAACCCTGGTGTAGAGTGTGTATGTGTGTGAAGAATGGGCAGATTTGCCATAGGACGCGGGCTTTCTTTACTTTACAACATCGCGACTTAAAATCTTAACTTTGCCTCTGTGGAATATCACCTATCTAATCTAACAACCTAACCCTATCTAACCCTATCTACTAATAACTTTTTCATAATTTCCGTCTGAGGTCCTCTAGGTGCCTATGTAAACATAATACTCCTGTAACAGTCGCTCTCGTGAATTCGAACATCTTCCTACCCTTCACTGCTTCCCTGTGGCTCAAAATCCTCTTTCTTCCTTCTACCTACAATCCCATCTTGGGCTTCTGTACTTGATCTCCTAACACAGAACAGATTTTCACTCTTTCTTTGATATTTACTACCCATTGCACGAGACCTCGTACTACTTGTCATCCCCAAATAGCTGCAGGTTCTCCTACTTTAGGGGATTTCAATGTAACACACAAAACTGAATTGTTGGGTTCTTCATACTGATTTAGGTGAGGAGGAGGGCCGAATCATTCAGCATTCTAACGATCTGGAGCAACTAATCAAAGAACCTACACACATTCCGGATCGTCCCACAACCAATTCTTGAACACACTTGACCTATGTTTCACCACGAGTCCTTCTCTCTATAAATACACTACCTTCGCTCCTATCGGTATGATCTGACAAAATCTTTATATCTTTTACTGTTAATACTTTTTCTCTCCAAAGCTCATCCTGTCTGTGGGCGTTTTGGTCTGGCCTTTGATCGGGGTGATTCGGGGGGCTTGCGCTGCTTCTTCGCTACTATAATTTTGGAATGACTTGCTTTGACTTGATGAGTTCGGCTTCCTGCCCATTAAGGTATGAGCTGTAATCGTTGACGGATGAGCAGGTTCATTCCTTCCTTCGACTAAATCTTTCTCTCCTCATAATCCATAGGTCGATCGTGCTTGTTCTCTGGCTATTCTTAGAGCTAGAGACAGCGCTTATCGGGGGTGGAAAATTTCGTTCTCCTATCACTGCTCGCTAATTTTCATTCAGCTCACGAACTCGTTGTCGGATACTCTTTGCGACGAGCAAAGCTCGGGCTTTTATTATACGAAGTGCGGCTAACTCCTCCTTGGTTTCTCTTACTGACAATCTTTCTAGCCTTTCCCAAACATCTCTAACTAATTCTGTAATCTGCCTTGTCATCTCTTTTCTTCGGATCTGATGGTCTGCTGCTTGGAACTCTCAATTGATAACAGGCCATCTCTTGGCCTCCTATTTTCCTCTCATAACTCAACCCTGGAGATTCTGGCATTCCTCTCCTCCACCTTTCTTCTCTCAGGTGTTATATGTCCTTTGCCTGTGATTGGGACATTTGGATTGGGTGCATGGGCTTCCTGAGATTTATGGAAACGTCAGGAGAGAGGGTGGCCGGATGGCATCCTCCCGTGTTTTGAAGGGAGTGTGCTTCAGAACTGGCGCCTGTTCCCCGGGTTTTCAACTATATTCTCTATGTCACAATAACACTTTCTCAGTGTTGGAAGCACGTAAATGTTTGTCCAACCTTTTCCGAAACAAGGAAGCCGCTCTGATCCTCGTAAAGAAAGGTCGCCCTATAGCTCTCACTTTGTTATTCTCGATCCTTGAAACCCTTCCTTTAACTCTCGCTTCTTTAGACAATTTTGGATCTCATTCTCGTTCTTTTCGATCGCGTATGTTCTTTTTGGCGTTCGAGTTCTACTGGTGATAATCTTTCTCTTTCCAATATATGGTTTTCCGCCCTTATGAACTACGTGGGAGACTGGCGTGGTTGGCGCTTGCATATCCAAGCATTATACCACGGTATGCAGCGTCACTGCTCTCCAGCCATCCCTTTTGGGTTTCTTTGCTTTTGCTACTTTGTTAGCTTTTTCTTTCATGTTGGCCTCAATTTCGTCCTGTGGTATGCTGGGCGACTTCTTCTTCTTTTTCTTCAATTTGGTGTTCCTCAGGGTTTTTGTCTTATATCTCTACTTTATTCTTACTTTTCATTATGATCTTCTCACCTCTCCTTCTAACTCTTCCTTCATTTATTCGAAACGTTTTCTTCTTACTCATTTCAATTTGCTCCGTCTTTTTACTTCTAGAATTGCCTTCGTCTTTATCTTTCCGGATTCTATTCTCATGATGACTGGATAGTAAATATTCCGATCGGGGTCGTCCACTTGTGAAATTAAATTCTTAAAAAATTCAACTTCTACAATCTCCCTCTCTAAATCACCTTTATTTTCCTATTCCTTTCGACGGTTTTCTCGTCTCTCTGTTGACAATATAAACATCTTGGAGCTTAACATAAACAAAAAAATTTCTTGAAACTCTACATCACAACGGTTGCTAGGGCGGCTCAAGAAACTGGGGGTTCTGTTTTAAAGAGTGCGAGATTTTTTTTCCTCTTCTCAGTTACTCCAGCTATCAAGGGTCTCATCCGCCCTATGTATGGAGTATGTTTCATATCTGGGGGGGCTTCTGCTTTCACCCGACCTTTGGACAGGGTCGAGTCAAAACCAAAGGCTTTATAAACTGTTTCTGTACTTTTCCGTTTCACTTGACCTCTATTTGGCGGCGCGATGTATGGTTATTTATCTTTTTCTATAGGCAGCAGCCGGTAGGTGTTCGAGAATTTGTCCATCGTGTACACCTCCTTTACGACGCCCTCGTAGCAAAACGGGGGTGCTGTGTCTGCGCAGAGTTTTGTGTGTGGATGTAGGTAACTCCAGGCTAGTTCGCTGCGGTACTTCCTTCTTCCTGCCACATCTGTTTTGTGGAATTTCTCTTGAATCTTCTGTGTTTCTCATACTGCGGTAATTTATGCTAGCGGATGAATTTTAGCGTGCTTCACTCCCCTCCTGAAGTAAGGGCCTCTGCCCGTGATGGTGGTGGACAACTGTAATAATATATATAATATTATATTATATATATATTATATATATATAACTATATATTATATTCTATTTATTTTATATCTATATATATTATATATTTATTACTTATATATTATATATATATAATACTATATATATACTAGTATATATTACTTATTTATATATTATATATAACTATGATTTATATATATATAATATTTATTAATATATATATATATATATATATATATAATATATATATGTATGATATATATATTTAGTAATATATATATATATTATATAGTAAGGGGAGGGAAGTAGAGGGTGGCAGATTTGATAGTAATCGTGATTTCAGCTAAATGCTGCAACCTGACGATACAGTATATTGTTTTTTACTGCACGTAGGTTCAGTGGGTGTTTTTTAGGGTATGTTTTGTCATCTACAGATTCTCAGTACTTTCCTGGGTTGATTTTTATGTAAGGGATTCACCCAGGGGGGGGGCAGCCCCAAAGGGTTGGAGCCCCCTCTTTTTTTTCAGATACATTGTTAAAAGTTAGTTATTTTTTTTTAAGTTATGTATGTGTAGTTTAGTTTAATTCAGTTCATGTTTCTCTTTTTTTTTTTTCATGGGCTTTTTTTTTTTATGTAAACAAATTTTTGTTGTTTTTTCGTTGCGTCCGCCATTTTATTTTATATTGCGTTTCGTTCTTGTTAATTTTATTTTTCAATCGTTGTCGTCGCCATCGTCGCGTTTTTTTTTTTAGCAAGTTCCGCAGTCGTTGGTTAGCAATCGTCACAAGTTTGGTCCGCAAGGTTGAGCGCCCCCTCGCAATTTCGCAATCGTTTGTTGTCAAACCCGCTAGTCGTCGAGGTCGTTGTTGTTTCATCAGAGACCGTTGTCAATGTCCCGATTCGCCTCGCTAAGCGCCTGAAGGTTGAAGCCACGCAAGAACTCGCGCAAAAGAACTAGCTCTAGTTGAAAGACCAATGCTAAGGTGTACTTTCCATACGTTTTATACGTTGTATTATTATTATTTTATCTTGAAACAAACGGAGTTAGGCAAGTATTTATTTTTTAACGAAACATTTCATGTTCTTTAAAACTTCTGCCTAATATTTTATATATATATATATATATATATATTATATATATATATATATATATATATATATTAGTATTATATATATATATTATATATATATATTAATATTATATATATATATAATATATATATATATATACATATAAATACGCTTTTATGTCTTAT
>JABUQX010019432.1:7500-17058 GCA_015478945.1 Trachelipus rathkii | reverse complement strand
AGCTATCATGTTGGATGAAACATCGGATATTAAAAGTAGATCGCAATTGTCCACGGTTCTGAGGTATGTGCACAAGGGTGATAATTCTATAAAAGAAAGATTTATCAGATTTAATGATGTCAGTGCTGACCGAACAGCCGATGGACTATTCTCTCACATTAAGAATATTGTCAACGAATATAAACTAGCCGATAAGCTCATTGCTCAAACATACGATGGCGCCGCTGTTATGTCAGGTCATGTGTCGGGCTTACAAAAGAAAGTTCTAGATGAGTACCCTAAGGCTCTACATACTCATTGTTACGCTCACGTATTAAACTTGGTTTTGGCTCAGGGCATGAATGAAATTCCTGAGTGTAACTTATTTTTCTCCACTTTAAATGGAATTGCAACATTTTCATCTCATTCTAGCAAAAGAGCCTTTGCAGTTCAGGAACATCTTAAAAAGCATATTCCATCTTTTGCTCCAACAAGATGGTCTTTTACTTCTCGTTTGGTTAACACCGTTGATAGTTATTGGAAACCAATTACTGACTTCTTCTCAAGCATTTATGAAAACGATGATGACCAATGGAATGGACCAGACAGGTGCACAGCACATGGATACGTTGATTTCCTGAAAAATTTTGAAACAGTTTTTCTTTTAAATTTATTTTCGCCTTTATTCTCCCAATCGGACATATTGTTCCAAATTTTGCAAACGGAAAATATAGATATTATGGAATGCCTTAACTATGTAAAAGACTTCCACCAATATTTAAAAAACTTTAGGCAGGGTGTTAATCATTGTGATAAATGCCAAAAGAAATTATTGGACAGAATAATTTTAGAACAGGACAAGTGTGATAAATGTGAAATTGTTGGGTTTCTTCCACTTTGGGAAAAAACTGTATCTATGACGGGTTTACCCAAAAATAGGAGACGCGAAGATTTAGATAACTTGTCACAAGAACAACGATATCGCAGACTTTATTTCTCCATTATCGATAATTTAACATGTCATTTAACCACTAGATTCACTTCGCTCCAAAACTTAACATTTTTTGAACTCTTGAATCCTAGGAAATTTGAAATTTTTGCCCGAAAGAATGCTTTTCCCGAATCTCTTTTCGACAATTTAGGAAGAGTTTACCCAAACGTTTTCGATTTGTGTGGGCTCAAAAACGAATTAAACGTATTTTATAGAACCACTACTTTCCAAGGAAAATCCCCACACATATTAATTAAATTCCTAACAACAGAAAATTTGCACCAGCCCTTTAAAGAGATATTTAAATTGGCGAAATTGATTTCAACCATACCCGCGACGACTGCATCAGTGGAACGAAGTTTTTCAGCTCTCAAAAGAATACATACATACAAAAGATCCACTCAGAGCGAAGATCGTTTGAGTAATCTAGCGTTATTATCAATTGAAAAAGAAGTATTGGCATCGCTAAGAGAACAAGAAAATTTTTACAACATGGTGACAGAAAAATTTGCCACAAGAACGCGAAGACTGGACTACATATATAAGTAAAGTGTAAAAATATATATATATATATATATATATATATATATATATATATATATATATATATATATATATATAATAACATATATAAATATATATATATATATATATATATATATATATATATATATATATATATATAATGACGGAATAGGGAACCGGAAACTGTAGCGATGACTCTGCAAAAATGCCACGCCTCGCCGCATGAAATATATATATATATATATATATATATATATATATATATATATATAAATATGCATATATAACAACATATATATATATATATGTACTTATTGTACATATATATCTACCGGTTCCTATATAACTTAATAATAATATATATGCTAACTATAAACTATATATATATATATGTAATATATATATATATATAACATATTAACTTAATATAACGCTAGTATATATAACCATTTTCTGCAAAGCTGCTCTCATCACCATTTTTTCCATTCTAAGAGAAGAATATGTACTTCACCCCAGTAATATATCTTAAATTTTATATATATACATATATGCCATAGCATTAGGTCTGTATATAAGATTACTATATATACTTCTTCAATCCCTTATTACACTAGTAACATGTACGCCTCTATATATATATATATATATATATATATATATATGGCCGTATGCAGGTTGCAGGAGGGCACTTGCCCCATAATTCTTGGCGAAATAAAAAATGAACCTTATATGTTTGAGTCAAACTGAAAAAGATGCATCGATCGATAGATAATGGAGTAGTAATTATTAATTACTAACGTATTATAAACTTACATTTTTTTAAAAGTTGAAGTCAACTTGCTGTGTGCTTCAATACAGCTAGCTTCTTACAGTATTCTCCACTAGAACTCTCAGTATGTCGATAGCATTTGCCGGCTCCAAAGCTGCTAAATCAATCACGGAAGGCGTACCAGTTGATATTCAGCTGCAGACAGCACATCTAAAAACAAGTGCAGAAAATAAAAGAAATATTACAGCAATTTTAAAGACAATAATTTAAGAGGTAATTATTGAATGAGGGAATTATTGAAGACCTGATTAAACTGCAAATAGAAAGTGGTGATGTAGAATTGAAAGAACATATTCAAAGACAGAAGAATACCGTCTGGACGTCTCCGATGATTCAAAATGATCTTATCAATTTTTGTGGAATTATCATAAAAACATGATTGTCGCGAACAAAAAAAAATTTGGTGTCTACTCCATATTGGCCGATTAAACTGTGGATTTGTCAGGCAAAGAGTAATTATCTATAGGATTAAGGTTTTTCGATCTTGAAAAAATGACTGTTCGAGAAAAATTTCTGGGGTTTGAAGTTCTTGAAGGGATGGATGGTAAAACCATTGCCAAAACGATTGATTTGTTTTTAGAAAAAAGTTTGGATCGGAGACTATGCGTTGGTCAGGGGTACGACGATTGCGCAGCAATGGCAGGTAAAATACATGGAGTTCAAAAGAAACTGCTGGGAAAATATAAATATGAATTATATTTTCACTCTGTAACATATCGGCTTAATTTGGTCATTAATGACCTAAACATCATTCAGGAATTCGAAATATTATTGCCACAATAAAAGACATAAACTTTTTCAGAAACTCCACCCTAAGAAGAAAATACATTCCCAACTTGCCTAAACTTTGTGAAACCCGTTGGACTTAAAAAACATCATAGTATTGCTATTTTCCATACATATATGATAAAAATAGTTGAAGGGTTAGAAAATATTTCTAACCCTTCAACGATTTTTATCATATTTGTATCCAGGAAGGTAACAATCAAATAAGAAAAACAGCGTTTCAATAATACTGTTCGGCAAAAAGACCCATTTTCATTATTACCTCTTCAGTAATAGTTAAATATTTTGTTTTAGTTGAACCCGTGGCTAGCATTATTCAAACAAAAAAATATTGACCTTATTCAGTGCTCTGATCATGTCCAAAGAATTTTGAAAGTTGTCAAAGGACCACAGCAAAACTGTTGATCAAATAATTGCTGATATGCTCTTATCGCCAATGTTATTTCTGCTGAATTCTTAGTAGAACTTGCACCACCTAGAAAGGCACAATCCCAACAACATAGAGCAAATCATCCTGCTGAATCTTGTGCTGAATATTGGAAGCGTTCTGTACTTGTGCCTTATCTTGACTCACTTTCATCCTCTTTAGAGACTAGATTTTCAGAAAACAACGTGACAGCATTTCATCTTTTTCATTTGCATCCGTTTCCTATGTTAGGTGCTCCCGTGGGCAGTTTGCCTGAGAAAGTAAAATGCTAGTATACCATGTGGCTGGATAAAAAAATAGATAAGCAAAAGTTGAAAGACTTGGAACTTACTTAAGTCATTAAAGAAAGAACCCGACCCATTTTTTTCCTCAAATCAAAACCTATCTATTAATCGTACTTGTGCTACCGTGTACAACAAGTACCATTGAAAGGTCTTTCAACGCTCTGCGAAGAATAAAGACTTGGCTAAGAAACACAATGAACGAAGTCAGGCTTAATTGACTATTCATAGCAAATTAGTAATTGAAAAAAAATGAACAAATTGGAAACAAATGTAATTGGAAAATTCGCTGAAAATCCAAGGCGTCTAATGCTAGTTTAGATTTAGTTAGTTTCCACTCAGGACTCAGTACTCACCAACCCCCATAAATATTACTTTACGTTTCTCAAATAGGTATTTTATTTTATGCCTCGCTACACACAAAAAACTAATTACAACTGTTGTAGACTTGTTATTTTATATATTTCATAACCGAAATAACTTTTTTTTTTATTCTATGATATTTTTTAATAGACCTTGAAAAGGAAAAATCTGGAGTTTAACCAACACACACTAGTGATCAGTTTGAGCAAGGACATAAATCACCCAACCTTTGCCCGCCCCTAAGTCAAATCCAGCGTACAAACCTAAAAACACACACACACACACTATATATATATATATATATATATATATATATATATATATATATATATATATATATAACTATTCTTCATCTTTAATAATATATATATATATATAATATATATATATATAAATATATATATATATATATATATATATATATATATATATATATATATGTATGTAACCAATAATAATAACAACAACCAGCAACGCACTTAACTGCTCAACAGCAGCAACCTTAGCCAACCAGCCAGCAGCATATATATATTCTACTATATATACTATATATATATATATACATATATATATATTAATATACTACTTATATATATATATATATATATATATATATATATATATATATATATATATATATAACAACTATATATATATATATATATATATATATATATATATATATATATATATATATATACACAAGTGCGCACAGTTAAAGAGAAAGAAAATGTCGTTAATTCTTAAATCGTTAACAAAAAAAAATTAACGGCGTTAATCATTTAAAGCGCTTTATCGCGGTAAAGAATGTAGCGAGTGAACGTTAATCGTTAACGTTTACCCTCTAATATTTTTTTTTGTTTTTTTTTTTACAATTATCACCACCACTCACGGGCAAGCCCTATTCAAGGATAACATTGTTTCACGCCAAAAATTTCATCTGCTAAGTGCAAATTAGCATTATGAACAATAGACGCAGCTTTAAAATGAAAGGGATATTAAATTCAGCAGGAAACACAGGAAGATGGTAGAGAGTTCCACAGAACAGTGCAAGGAAGAAAAAGAAAGCGAACAATCGCAGCAAACTAGCCTGGAGTTACCAAATCTACACAAAACTCAGTGCGCAGATACAGGCACCCTGGTGCTACTAGGGCGTCGTAAAGGTGGTGGTTAGGGTTGGGAAAAGTTCCCTCGAACACATGCCGCTGCGATACCTATAGAAAAAGAGATAAAGCACCACATCGCGCCGCAAAGATAGAGGTTCAAGTGAACTGGGAAAAGACATAACAGATTATAAGCCTTTTGGCTTTTCACTCGACCCTGTCCAAAAGCCGGTGAAACCAGAGCCCCCCCAGATATTGAGAACAGTACTCTATACAATGCCGGATGAGAGACTCTTGTATAGCTGGAGTAACTGAGAAGAATAAAAAAAGTCTCGCAGTCCTAAACAGAACTTCCCAGTTTCTTTGAGGCCGCCCCCCAGCAACCGTGTGATGTGAGTTCCAAGACAATTTTTTTTGATGTTTAAGGCCAAGTAATGTTATGATTGTCAAACAGGAAGGAGACGAAAGAACCGTTTTAAAAGAGAAGGAAAGTTAGAATGTATTTAGAGAGAGAGACGAGATTTGTAGCAAATTGGGTTTTTAAAAGCGAATTGAATTTCACCGAAAAGGTTGAGACGAACCCCAATCGGAGAATTCGTCCAGATCAGCGAGAAGAAATCGGAAAGGATTAAGACGAAGAGGTCAATTCTAAGATAGAAAAATGATGGTGAGCAGAATTGAATGGTGAAGAATGAAGGTTCGAGTCATCGGCATAAGTGGATATAGTTAGATATGCAGGTGAGAGAGACATTAATGGGAAAAAGTTAAGAATAAAGGTAGGAGTATGAGACGAACAACCCTGAAGGGAACTCCATACTTATTGATAGGGAAAATAAGAAGAAGAAGTTGCTCCATCAACCATCGCCGATGTTTAGCACTGAAAGAAAGGCTAGACATAAGTTAACGCAAGAGATAGGAGGCAAAAAGGAGGGAAGCTTCGGAGAAGCAATGATGCGTGCCTACCCGGTCAATGCTTTGTGATATGTCAAAAAGCCCAACCCCCCACTAAACCCGCGGGGGAGGGGCCTAAAGGAAAAAAAGTTTTTTTTTTTTTTCTTTTGGGGGGCCAAGAAGGGGTGTTTAAGTTCCTAAGAGCGCGAATAACCATAAATCGGTAAATAGGAAATATAACTCGCCAGTTAGACTATTGAACACCAAAAGCTCCGTACTATCGATCGGAAAGAAGAGAAAGAATGAATATTCCAGATGGTTTTAAAAGTCGGAGAGAGTTGAAGAAGGCGTTCAAAGATCTTAGTATAGAATACAAGTGAGAGCTATAGGGCGATAGTTTAGAAGGATGAGAGCGGCTTCCTTTTTTTCGGAAGGTTGGACGATTGTGTGTGCTTCCAACACTTGATGGACAAGTGCTAGTATAAGATAGAGAATATAGTTGAACCGAGGGGGTGGTGTCAGCACGTAAGGACATTCCCTCAAAACTCGGGCTTTTCCAACCCCTGTGTTAAACATTACTAAACTGGGATAATAACCGAGTAAATTATAAAACTATATTTGTGAGCCATATGAGCAGGGAGCGGTTTTAGGAAATTCGTTGTGCACAAAAAAAAGTTTAGTTTCTTATCGAAATCGGAATGCGTAATACAATTTAAATGCGATAAGAAATAATATTTTATAAACTCGTAAATTAAGTCTAACGGTTAACGGAATGCTAGAGGAAAATTTTAACTCAGCTTAACCGAAAGCTGGTAAAGTTTAACGAAAAAACTTAACGAGTTAATTAACGGATTAACGCTTCAACGCGTTAATGCCCAACCTGTATGTTATATACTATATATATATTATATCATATTAATATTATATGCATTATATATATATCATATATAGTAATATAATATATATATATATCATCATCCATCATCAACCACCTTTTTTTCCGCAAGACTGGGGGTAAGGTACACGTGACATCCACCGGAAACAGAAAAGTAGTGAAAGAATATGACGCAAGTCAAAATAGTTGAATATGTTCGAAAAAGAAAGCCCAGCCTTAATCTCCCCTTTATACATATTAGTGAGAACTCGCCGCAGTCAGAAAAATCCACCCTAGAGCTTCACGGGACGCGACGGACCCTCGCTATGGCTTCTCATCAATGTGGGGTTCATCCCTTGGCCCAGGTGGGCCACAACCATAACCCTCACAAAACCCTGCCATTCATTCCTATTATGCACCTTTCTCTCGCCCTGCCAAACTCACATGTCACTCCTCCAGACATTCTTTTTGCTGACTCAATCCACTCTTCTTCGGTCTCCCAACCTGTCGTTTAGCCCAACACACTCACCACTATACATAAGGTTAACCAACCGACTATTATCGATCCTTTCCACATGCACAAAACATCCAATGTACTTTTCATTTATTCCAATCATTTATCCCGTTTTTTCACATCCATTACAAACTCTGCTATATACGTTCTTTCCTTCATTTATCATTCTTCTTCACACCTAACAGATGCACAGTAGAGATATATCCAGTAGCTGTACTTTAGAACTATACCTCTTATTCCAGACCATAGTCAGACTACCATATATAACACAGGAAACAACATACCCTCACGTAAGACGCTAGCGCACTCAAGACTGATCTCTTTACATCCAAAAGGATTAATTGCACCAGCCACCTTCCTGCCAATCACAACTTTCCTACTACACTCTGCATCACCCGTTCCCTTTTCGTCCAACATATATATTCTAAATATTTAAACTGAGTCACTTGTTTCAGCTGCTTACAATTCTAGCATAACTTCACACCGAGGAACGTCCTGCACTCACAACCATAATCTTACTTTATCTACCGTTTACTTTCAACCCTCCTTTTACACACCCTGCCAAATCTCGTTAACCAATCCTCTCAAACGCTCTTTAGATTCAGCCACAACCATAATTTTATATTATATATAATTATACTATACTAATATATATAGATATATATACTATATATATATAATATTATACTATCATATATATTATATTATATATTAGATATATATATATATATATATACTGATATTTATAATTTATATATATATATATGCGAGATGGTGATTGATTTGGATTTGGAAGTTGTATATTAACAAAGCGTTTAGTGGAGGTAATAGTTCCGAAGGGAATTGGTAGGAGAGGCAATATTGTACCCTATATAAGGGTAAAGAGGATAAAGGTAACTGTTAGCCTTCACTCTCTATAGGATAATTAGTATAATTGAGTTTGTGTAGTTAAATATCAGTTTGGGTTATTTTGGTCGAAAGAGTGCGTCAGGTGACTGAAGGACTGATTTTTTGTAACAAACAAGGTGCGGCTTTAGAAGTAGTAGAGGACGTGTGGATCACAATCGTACATTGCAAACAAAGGCATTGGGGATAATGAGGGAGAAAAGAATAAATTGTATTAGGATTTATGATTTGCAACAGGCGTATTAATTGGATTAATTAGGGTAAGCTCCTAGTGGCAGTGTGTTAGTGATCATGGTGTTGTGGTAAGTTCCTCGAATAGAATTCAAAACTGATTGTGATGACGATTGAAGCGTGTGTAAGAAAAAGGTAGTCGAAACGAGCCAAATATTACCAATGTGGCTCAATTTCATGACGCGCTGAGTTTAATACTTAATAGCGGAATGAGACAGGGATGTGTATGTCTCTCTCTGCTACGCGATCACATCCCGCTGGTACTATGGAATTGAGGCTTATGAAAAATTAGGACGGGTAGAGAAGTGCACCAAGGTGATCAGCTGTTTCAGAAATGATGAGAGACATGAAATGAGAGTGGAGGGTTCCATACTATTATATGAAGATATTTTATGAGCGTTTATGTTTGGAGCGCAATCTGAAAGAGAGTTCTGAGTAGGCACTGGTTAGAGAGATTTGCGTAGGTTGGTGTTAAAAGGAGGGGTTGAAAGTAAAATCGTAGATACGAGTGAAGGTTTATGTTGTGAGTTGAGGACAGACCCTGCGCATGTGAAAAGTTATGTTATACATGGTGAGCAGCTGGGGAAAAAAGGTTGTCTGAATTTAAAGTATTTATTATATATGTTGAATGAAAAGGGAGCGGATGATGCAGAGTGTAGTAGGAAAGTGTGATGGCACAAGTGGCTGGTGCAAATTAAAATTCGTTGTGGATGAAAGTACTTAGTTTTGAGAGCTAGGGTCTTCCATGAGGGTTATGTTGGTTACCCGTTCGTTAATTATTTAGTGGGACTCTTATATATATATAATATATTATATATATATATATATATATATATATATATATATAATATTACGTTA